>UELX01001839.1:0-37820 GCA_900480035.1 Eupelmus urozonus
GAACAAACAAATCACTTCTCAATCAAACCGCCACTACACAACCAATCCACTCCTCACCTCTTCCTACAAACTTCCCCAAAACATACCTATCGGTCATCCTCCAAAAAAACCAACCTCTCCAAACCCAAAAAAGCTTAACCCGCGAATAAAAACCATATCCAAAACTCTCCTCTCCCTCTTCAAAAAAACCCAGCGCACGTTCCCCAGCTCAACAGTCTAGATATTTTGAGAGCGCTTATCCAATCTATGAGCCGCTCGTTCTCGGACTCGCCGCGAACTTTCTAAAACGAAATTTTTTTCCTTACACAGACACACAGGCCCCCAAGCCGCCACGGCTCGCAAGTGCACCTGCACGCTATATAACGTCGAATCAAACGAACTTTATATGATAATTACGAGGCCCGAGCGCGCATCCGCGTGAATTTCGCGAGCCATTTAGTACAATGAGCCTTGGGCAACTTATATGCACTCTCTCGCAAAATTCCTCTGTGAAAATTTCCGTGCGCGCGTCTTGCACCAGCGCTCATTGTGCGCCCGAAACTTGCGAAATTTTTTCCTTCCCTTCGACGAGTGATTTAACCGAGCGTTTCTCGCCTCTTTTTTTCCTTTTCGTATATTCACGCGTTTTATATATACACGCACGCGTTTGGCACTTTCACTTATATCGGCAAGGTGGCGGAGTCTGTATATAGCCGCGATCGGCTGTGTATTCAGCGATGATTACAATGTATAGGCGGCGGCCTGTGTCGTGCGGTTAAAAGGCTGCTATTTTACCGCGGCCGAGGCGCGGGTTTGTATGTATACGTTTCGCGCTGAGTGAACGGACGCTGGCTCTAGATGCAATCGATCGCTCGGGGATTCAGCCGGTTGAGCAAGGCTTCATATTTTTCGCTGCTTTTTCTTCGTTTTCGATGATTCGCTTTGACTTTAGATCGGGTTTGACGCTCGGAATTTTAGAGGGAGAATGAACGGGTGCTTACGGTTAGGAGGATGGATCAGAATTTTAGACACGTCGCTGGGAGGACGAGATTTTTCCAGCTGGCTCCGTGAATTTCGTCCGGTTTATGGCTTAGAATTCGTGCGGAGCATGCGATGAGTAGAGCGAGATTATTTTGGGCTAAAAGTTGCCGGGCTTAATTAAAATTATATTCATACGCATTGTGGAATCTCATGAATTTTTTCTTTTTTTTCATTTCGTGCGGAGGTTCGATTCGAAAGGAGCTCGTCGCGAAGGCCGCGGGCAAGTTTTTGCTTTTTTATTTTAACGAGTAGGAGCGCGCGTGGAGATTAACATTAATTTTAATATGGTTTTTAATGGACCGGAGAAAGGATTTGGAAATATTTTGTTCGCGTTGGATTTTTAATCTATAGCCGTACGCGGATGTGTTTCTCGTTTCCGTTTTGTTGTATTGATGTTGGGCTCTGCATAAAACCGTACTAATGGAAACGCACCTAGGTACTTTCTAAATACAATTTTCCATTTGCGACATTAACAATTATTCATGCTTTTAATCCTTAATAAATTTCACCCAAGCGCAGGACATTTCATATTCAACGCATATAGAATCCGCCTCTAGCGAAAACTTCAATTTCACCCAGACAGGACGTATCACATTCAGCGCATATATAATCCCGCGCTCGAGAAATCAGTCTCAAGCTAACGATTAGAAAATTAAGTGATATCCCGAGCTTTCCAAAACAATCCGCTTTACAACAACTTTCAAATCAAATCCCGCTAATTAGGTCCTCGCGGGCTGGCCTCCATCCCATCCTTCATATTTCATTCGCATCCTTCGAGCGAAACAATAAAACCCGAGCGTTTAACGCGAACTCCGAAAACTATAATCGACCTACTTAACCAACCTCTAGTTTAGCCACTCCTATCCCATAAAGCTAGATTATTAATCTCGCCCACGCGTCGATCACCAAAATCCCCACACACTTACACCGACCGCAAAATCCGTATCTCATTACTCCTCACGTAACAAGCCACCTTAACACTCAGCCAAACCCAAAATCCAATTTCCCCCGGGACACATAAGCTCGCGTAATCCGAGCGGCTACTCTTTCGTAACTTTCGCCAATACACATCCAGTCGTATCCCGTAATCGACGAAAAACCGCTCGCCGAGAGAGCAGCTCTTACCAGCTGTAAGCTTCTACATACACACACGAGAAGTACATAACGGCGCGTCGACGCAAAAAAGGCCAGCTCGCGCAAGGCCGAGTGGATCGCGTCACTTGCAGAGAGAGAGCCAGAGAGCCAGAGCGAGGCGCGTGTACATCCGGCTGCTATATACATACCTTGCGCGATGCGCTGACAGGTCGACAGCCCTATGAGGATCGAGGCGCAGGTGACGAGGAGCAGCGGGCCACGTGCCTCTATCATCGTTCTGCTCTGCACTCTTATTCTCTATATTTATCTTATAAACACTCGCGCACTTGAATTCTTCTGCTTAGGCATGAACTAGAGTAGCGCACGGGTATCTGCAGGGCTACTCTCTCGCATCTTGCGCTTCTTCTTCTTCTTCTTCCTGGGCCGGGCCGTCTCAGCGTCGAGCATCGAGCCGATCGCGAGGAGCCGAGGACGGATCGACTCCTAGCATCGCGCGCGTGAGCCACACGCACGGTGTTGTATGGATTAGGTATGTATGTTGAGACAGCCGCGCGCGGGCCCGAGTGTGTTGAGCTGCAGTGCGCGCGGGGATCTTGGCGAGTTTCTCCTCGGCTGAGAGAGCGGAGCTGACTGGCGGCGCGAGCCCGGCTAGAAAGCAAAATCCCGGGGACTTTCACTCGAGCGGGGCCCGCTCGGCGCGCGAGAGCGCAAGGCCCCCGCCAGCCGCGCGGCACGCCGAGGACGCCGGAGCGCAGGGCCGTATGTTGTTGGTGGGGAGGGGGGGAGTGCAGTGGGTGGATTTATGGGATTTGAATTGAGATTTTTTTAGATTTTTGTTTTTTGGGGGAAAATTTTTATTGGAGATGGGATTAATATGGGGATTAAGACAATAAAAGCTGATTAGATATTTTTGTTATAAAAGATTTTAATTTAATTTTCGGTTGATTTATTGATTTGTTTTTAGAATTATTTGAATTCAAAGAAGAAAATTTTAAGCGGAAGTACACGCGAGCACGGAGTCAAGAGCATTCGTAGAAAAGTTCAAAAGTCTTATCATATCCAAGTATCTTAATATTTTTTCCAGCAATACGCATAAAAACAGCGTATCTGGATAAGATTTAGACGATTTTCTGGCCTCGCGTACAAGCGTTTCAGTATGTGAGAGAAAATGTATCCTAGTCGATAAGATCGAGTTTATCTTGATCCAACGGAAGCGCGCTAGAAATCGCATGAAAAATATCTAGTCATTCGCGGAGAAATTACGATAAAATAATATTTACGTTTTTAAAATCCTATAGCGTGTAATTATAAAGCTGTAAATTATAATGTGCGAAGAAAGATTCATTGTATATACGCAAACATCAGGCAGTTCGTTATTCTCGCTTTGAGATGCAGTGATTGAAATTAATTTCATTGTTGACTCATGATTTCATTATAACTTCATACGAAAAGTAACGATATGTACATAATAAAGGCGGGTACGAAGTTAAATTAATTCTAACGTTTCATCATTAGTTTTTATCCAATGCTATCTGTTAATACTGAAACAAGTAGTAAGGAATGTGTGCCAAACTTTGAACGAAATAAATTTTTACGATTCTTTTTTCAAATGTTTCATTATACAATTAATATTTCCTAATGCCCTTTTATAATAGTAAATATAATAATAAAAGTTTAACTTTAAAACAATCGATGCACGATCTCAATCCCATATTTCACTTACAATTTTCAACCGCAAGCCTCCCAAACTCTCAATCATCACCCATTCTATTATTCACTTATCGCCTTGAAACAAAAAAGAACCTTTCCCACACATCCTCAAAATCATCCCATCCACCTCCTCCACTTCTTCGAAACCATTCCCCACACCATAAAATCCACTCCTTCCCACAAAACTAAAAACCGCCCCGCTTCTCACAGGCAAATCAGGCCGCTCAAAGCGCGCGCTTTATTTGCTCTTTCCAGCCGCCAGCACCGCCTAGAAAAAACCTTAACGCGCGCCGGTAAACGGCAAATTTTCAATCAACCTAGTCCCGCTCGGCGCGAGAAAAACCTTTTGAACTCGGCGAGTTATGCGCTCGTACGTACAATCTCCTGTGTATATACACACACGCTGGGCGCACGTGAACCGCGATTAGTACGCCCCTAGCGCTCTCTTATACAGATAACGCGCTTGTATTTTTCGATCTTCGAAAAATCCTTCGATACTTTCACTTTTCATCAAAAAGCCGTTATAAGCGTATTAGAAAAAAAAGAGGAACGTCCACGCCTCGCTTATAAATCATCGCTTTATGAAATACCGCTAATTACCCCGTGTTTATCAACCGCGCGGCCGTATATACACACACAGCTCGCTCAATTAGCATATGTGTCGTCGTTCCAGCGCTGCGGCGCTATTATACATCCACGCTCTCGCCGAAAGCGAGATCGAAAATGAGGCTGGCTCGCGCATACAATGACGAAATTAATCGGCCGCGGAGGAGAAAATATAGGCCAGCGATAAATCGGATCGTTCGGCAAATGTAGCGAGGAGACCAGGAATGTGCACGCACGCACCTCGCCAAGATACACACACGCCGAGCTCGTAGAATGTAGGAAGAAGGGAAAAAAATGCCGCATTCCACTCTTGTCGATCAGACGCTTTCTATATATCTATCCAAAGCGCGAGCGGTGAGTTAACGAAAGTCATTCGCGGCTCCATGGGAAAAAGCAGCGCGCAATGACAATTCAATGAGCTCGCAGCGCATTGCTCTGAGAACAAAACGCTCGGCCGGTCGTTAACGAGCGTAAGGTCGAGTTTTCCTCCCGCCGAGCGAGCGATAGAAAGGCTTTTCGTCATTGGAGGCGCGATTGTGCGAAATGCTAAATTTTTTCTTCTGAGAAGTTAGTTTCGCCATCCGAGTGATGCGCGCGCCGTGCGAGCTATTAGTAGACGCTGATTATATTCGAAAGTGAGCGGGGACTGCGTGCGATGAGATTGCGGTGAATTACGTGAAATTGGGTGAATTTGGAGGTATTACGCGCGTTACGCTGTAGAGTTAAATTGCGGATGGTTGTTTTTGAATTTTTTCGTCTGGGTTAATTAATCTTGGTTTATGGAAATGAGAGAGGCGGTCGGAGCATGGCTTAATTAAGGTGTTTAGAGATATGAGAAAGGCAAAGTTTGTTTTTGCGGAGCGTGGATGGTTTTTCGGGTACGCACGGCGGTAGGTGTATATTCTTAAGCCGGAGTTTATTACTAATAGGCAAAAAGGAAAGCATCGGAAAAAGGTAAAAGCTGCTAATGAAAGCCTTCATTTTCGCTAAAGCGGACTCGTTAGATGCTGTTTTCGTGAAACTTATATAGATGGCTTGTAAAGAGGATGCTGTTTTAAGCTAAAATTAGGTTTCTTTAAACATTTAGATTAGCGAAAATACGCAGAAAACGAGTGCTGGTATAATTAAGAGATAAACGCTACTAGAAAAAGGGTTAAAAAACTTGTTTTTCAAAGTAAAAAGCGCGGATTAAGTAAATCTACGATTCTTAAATTACGTTCTTTGAAATGAATGTGGGTTGATAAGCAAATAGAAATTCTAGATTGAATTCAAACAGAAAAGCTCTAAATTTCTCAAAGCCAATTAGTAACTTGATCTTCCGTAAGCTATGCTTTTCTTTATAATTGGCTTACGAGTTGTTTTAGTTCAATTTAAGTGGAAACACTTTTTAAAAAACGTTAAAATACAAAGTAAATTAATCTCTTTTAGATAGAACAAAAGTTATTATATCAATTATTAGAATTTATCTTTTCTTTTTCAATTTATATGATTAAATGCGGATTCTTTACTTATTTCTGTAGAAAAGCCTTTGATTTTTTTATTCTCGGTGCAAAAGTTTAATTAATTATTGTTGCTGCTTAATTAACTTAAAAATATAATCCAAGAGATTGTGTTGATTAAAAACTTTGTTAATTAATTTTCTAATTAGTTGATTAATTAATTGAAACTTTTGCATTATTTATACCTCTATACACTCAGCCACATACATTAAGTAATCAGATCTATTACAAAATGAACAATCAAGTCTCAGATTTAAATTAAATGAGAAATTAATCATGCTAATCAACCAAAACAATACTGAAAAACGTATTAATCAGAAATCTATCCTTATCAATAAACATTTCACTCGTATTAAAATCTCGCTAAATTAAAGCAACCTGTTAATAATTACATTAATTAACCATAACAATCCTAAAAAACGTATCAATCAAAAACCTATTCTTATCATTTTCCCTACTCCAAATTAAAACAACGCGTCAACACGCGACACTTGCTCAATCCGCATCTAATCCCACATCCAATCTCCCCACTAACGACCTGACGCCAACAACAATTACAGCCCGATCCCCCTTCACCCGTACAAAATAGATATCGGCCACGTAATATTTCGGCGCCGATAACATCGCGCCCCAATAATTCCCGCATAGCTCGCGGCGGCGCGCGTAAAAATTTCATCAGACAGTCTATCCCAACCCACCCAAACACTACATACCAAACAGCGAATTTTTCATGAACCTCTCGGGGTAAAAATAGGTCGGCGAAGCCCTTCAGACGTCGCACGATTTCGTCTTTATCGTCGAATCACGGGGTGGACGCGACGCGTATTATTGAAAACGCTCCGAGCCGACGAGGCGGAACATGTGCTATTTATGAGGGGCCGTTTGTAAGGAAATTTTCTGGTATTGCTTCGCGTCGAAGATAGATTGATATCGGGTGGGAAAATTGTCTTGTATCTTTTATCGGACGGGGCCGAGATTCCGGGCACGCTTTTCTATTTCTGGGATCGGGAAGTAGGGCTGGACTTTGTGTCTTAATGCCGGCTGGAGCGTGCAAAAATGTTTTATGAGGTTTTCAATGCGCGCGGCGGCTGGGTTTTTCGTATTGAGTGTTCGCTTTTGCTTGGGTCTGTGTGGTTTGAATATTTTATTGCTGGGTGTTTTAGACTCGTATGGAGATAAGCTTGGAGTTGGAAATTTAATGGCGATAAGAAATTTTCAGTACACAAGGATATATCTGATTGTGAGTGCCTTTTCCGGTGTCTTTGGTTTTTAGTTTGAGAGGTAAATATTGTTTTGGTGATATTAATATTGATTTAGTTCTGAAGGCATGGAGATGCGAGGCTGATACTGTAAGTCACTTTCTCATACATTATTTACGTGAGGGATGTGTAAATCTATTGTTAGGAAAGTCTTAAGCTCCATGGATATAAAAGATATCGGTTAATCTCGAAATGAAAAGTTTCTTTTTGAGATTCTTAATTTTTTTCACATGGAATAAGGTTTGAATAAGTTTCAAAAAACTTGATATTCATAGGATGACACGACATTTTCTTATCTTAATTGTTTTTAAATTGTTCATTATAATTTTTTTTAATTTTTTGACATTCTTGTGTTATTCAATTTTAATATAGTGACTTACTGATAAAATTATGCACATGAATTTGTAAAAACTATGTATTAATATAAATTTAAAATTTATGTACTAAATTTATTAAAAGCATTATTATTCAATCTATTGTTATTTAAATATGTTTATTATTTAAATATCATTGTGTTAAAATATGTATATCTATATCTGAATTTATCACACAACCTGCTTGCTACTCACTTGGTACGATTCATTTTTAAAACCTGCGATTTATATTAAAAATACAGCAAGAAATATTAGTACTATCTATTATAAATGGAAAACTGTTCTCAAGCTACGCGTATTTATAAAGACGAAGAAAGTTCTACAAAACGACAATTTATCTAACATCTCAAAAACATCCGATAATCCAAACTCTAATCATTCCACTTGACATATTTTTCCACGTCATCAGGAAATTTTCGACGGACAAAAATAAGCGACACCCACCGACAGTGACACTTTCATAAAAAGCCCGCATCTGCTCCGCTTGATATTAAATATGCATAATCCGTCAAATGTAAATCATGCGAAATGAAATTTTAGCCGGGACTAAAACGAGCGAGGGGTGCATGAAATTATCTCCTACTTCCCAGGACCATAGCCCCAGCCTCTCTCCTTCAATATTTAAACTCATAAAGCTTCGAAGGGTTCGAGGCCTGTATAGCCAGTGAAACGAAACGGCCGTCGGTAAAAGGAAAGGGAAGCCCCGTCATAACGAAGTTTTCTCGAAGTTTTCTTTAAAAGAATATATCGTCGTTGTGCGGATTCAATTAAACGTCCGCTTTCTCCGCTCGGCTCGCACGTAGTTTCCGCTCACGTCGACAATCAAGCGATTGAATTGAACAAAGTTTGTTTTTTTTAAAGTCCCGATATAGTCACATAGCTCGTGTCTTTTCTCTTCTGGGAATAAAAGTAATTTGAAAATTATGCGTGCGGATGTATGGTTTGTGGAGTGTAAAGAAAATCCGAGGATGGAAAGAAAATATAACCTGGCTATTAAATTTTTATCGATATCTATATATTTTAACGTCTATAGAATGCATATAATTTTTTACACTAATTGAATAAATAAAGAAAGCAATCAATATTACATGCCCCCTTAAATCCTTATTACGGAAAATAGTAGAAAGTCGCTTGATTGGCTCAGAGACACATAACTCTTACAGCCGCAGTAAACCTCTCACCTTACATCTCAGCCGCACAATAAACATCTCCATCATTTTCTCAGCGAAAACGATAGAAAATAACCAAGTCCCATTCGCGAATAATCATAAACATTAAATCCCCCAGCGCTCACCGCAAGCGTCACCGGATCCATTATTTACACTCGAGCCATTTTTCTCGCCGCGGCGAGCTTATCGTGACGAAAAAAACCTCTGTCATCTTATTTCGGTCGCTGATATTTGTTTATCGATCAGCCGTCCCTTTTTCCTTTAGGCTTAGGGGCCCAGCGAGCCCTTGATGTTTGTCCGCACTTGCGTAAGCTATATTGATGGAGAGAATACCCAGCGGGGTATAAAAAAACAAGAGGAACCCTCGAAGCACTTCAGGAGTTGGCCGAGAAAATGTCCGTCTTGATAAACTCGACATGTATCTACTTACGCGAGAATGTGTTGAGAGGTTGGAGAGTTATTGAAGCGGTGGAATTTTGGTTGAGTTTTAGTGGTGTTATGCTTCGGTTGTTAGTGAGTTCATTTTTGTAATTGATGTTTGGTGGATAGATCGGAACGGTTATTTTCGTGAATTTTTAGATTTTTTGCGTCCAAGTTGCTCTTTGGATGGAGATCAAAGTGAATATGAACACACATATGTATTTTAGATTGGAACTTCAGGGAAATACGTATTTTTGCTGAGGTACTATAGAATATTCTAGGTATGAGTAGAATATTATCTGCCCCTGAAATAAGTTTCTTATTAAAATGACCTCGATAGAACAAAAGCAGAGGAGATGCTCTAGTTTTGACTTTCTGTTCTAATTTTATGTACAAATTATAAGTTTATTAGAATATTCGCTTAACTAAAAACATCGACACTATACAAGCTTACTTTTTTGATAAGTAGAATATCATTCAATTAAGTACAGTGTATTTCGGTAAAAGTTTGAAAACTAATTGTTTTTTTCATAAATATGAATAATTAAGTAATTTAAGATAATTTTGTATTATCAGAGACCATAAACATCTAACTTTCTAATATGTTAAAGTTATAATCACAGCTCCCTTAGACAATTTTTTAACTCTCGACTCATTATGCAAATTCGTCAGCAATCATAAAAAGAGTAAATAAATATAATAAGGATAATATTTTTAATTTTTTTTCAAATATCTATTAATAATATATATACTCTTTAATAGATTTATATTATAATTGCAGTGTTTCCGATTGCAAAGGCCTGATAAATTCTGATAAAATAATATAAAAATGGAGCAATTGCATACGTGTTACTCGATACGAGTACGAGGTATACGCATCATTTTACTGTGCCTTTGTAATCGTATCATACAATTCGGATCTACATAAATAAACACTAATCTTCAGTGAACCAACTATTAATTAAACTAACTTCAAAGAACATAATATGTATACTTTTTAATTTTAATAATTAACGAATTATATTAATATCTTATCTTTAAACGCTTTGCAATTTATTGTATAATAATCAATACTTAATCCTAAACAAAATTAATATTTTAAAATTGCCTAACATAAACCCAATTCATAAATTCACACTAGCGCTGACCCTCCTATAAATTCGATCACACATAAACAATCATAAAAACAACAAATAAAAACAAACAATTTAAAAACATCAATAAAATATCCATCCACAGTCCCCTCAACCCAACAAATAACATAAACATCAAATCACTCTTCTTCCACTCTTCCGCGTTCTTCTTCCTCCTCTGCCGACGCGAAACTTCGACGGACTCACCCTCGTCTCCCGTTAATCCTTCCTAGAAGACCACATTTGGACGTAGGCAAGATAACTTGCCTCGTAAAATTAGCTGCCTGTCCCACTGTCGCCTCGTCGATACTCAATCCCGGCCATAAACGTAAACGCGCGCGACGAAACGCGCTCGCAAGCGACTTTCTTTTGACGCTGTGTACTTTCACGAGCGCCGCGAATTGAAAAATCGAAGACTTTTTGTCTTGGCCGAAATTATTTATTCAAGCGTCTAGGCACGGTATGGGTCTAATTATATGGTGATAAAGTGCGTGGCGCGCTTTCGTAAAGTTTTAGAGGGATCGATTATGTGTCGCGGCGAAGAGCCGTTTTTATGCTTACTTTCTAATTATATAATTTGGGATTTATTTAGTTGTCGTTAAACAGTGTAGTTTCATGGGTAATGTGCGCGGTTAGATTTTTTTTTGGTGTTATTTTTATAAGTTGGAGGGAGGTTTAAGAGGGTTTAAGTATTCTCGGCTTTGACCTTAAAAGTATATTAATGAAATATTCATTACGGAAATACAGTTATACTTACAGAAATTTCGGTTATGTAACTGCGTTACCGTTTGGGACGCTGAAAAGTTTTTAAGGAACTTGAACACGTTTTATCGAGACCCTTTTACATTGCATGAATGTACATACATACGTAATGCGCATATGGTATTGAACATGAAATTTATAAAAGTGAAATTCTCTGAAAAATAATAATTTTTATGTTGGACCATGTATTTTCATAATGACGACGATGGAAATAGATAATCCAATTACATCACATATATTGTTTTAGAAAACAAAATGCATCTTTAGACTTTTTACCGAGTAAGCAAAAATAATGAAATGTTTTAATGCTGTTGAGGCACGTAAAAGTAATTTTAGTAATGACTTAAATAACTTACCGTCCTCCTAATAATGAGCTTAAGAGCATTTTTGCTCATAATCTAAATTAATAATTAAAATGTATTTTTAGAAATTCATTACAAAATCGATATTAATCATTAAGTCATTACGAGCTGCCAAAAATTTACTACATCGAATTTAATTATCTATGTCTAAAAATAAAATTACTAATTTTAATTAAATTAATTATTCTATTATTAAAATACCACGTCTAATAATATTTAATCTGAAGTATTACTTACATAAGTCTAATGAGAAACGCTGTAGCTTACAACGTATTGTTTAAAAATGCAATACTATTATTACTTTCTTTGCCATTCCCCGCCAAACTTAAATACTTATCTGAAATCCCCAAAGACAAGCATTACTAAACAATGTAATTTCATAGAATCCTCTTCTAAAACATAAAAATAATCCTACCTTTGAACCCACAATCCGCTTATCGAACTTTTCCTTTCACCACCCCTCCCGCCTCTCCCAATAAAAACCCAAAACCTCCCCACTAACCAACATTCCTCTCCCCTCCTCTCCTTATCCACATAATTAAAGCGCATCAACCAGTTCCCCACTGGCAGCCCCGCGCGATAAACATACCCGACCCATCCTTAAAAACGCCACAAAGGTCGCCCGCTCAGCCATAATTAGCATATAATGACAGCTAAAACCAGAGCCCCGGTATCTTCTCAAAGAGAGCAAAAAGCTCGGCTTTCAGAAAAGCGCAGCGGCCGGCGTATCGCTCGCTCGCATCTTCGAGAGAATAAATATACCCGAGGTATACTGGCGCGAGGACGAGCCTTTAAATTGCGCCTCAAGGATTTGCGCGCGTTACGCGAGTAACGAGTGCGAGAGCGTCAATTGCGCATTGCTTTGCATTGAAAAATTGGCTGCACGCGAGTAATCGCGTGTAGGCGCGTTTGAGGTGTTGTTACGCGCGACCGAGCTTCAACTATTTGCTCGATGTAATTTTAGAAAGGTGCATGTTTGCGTTTGCATCGCGAGTTATGCTGTTTGTATTGTTTGCAGTATGTTTTGTTATTGGAATCGAAGAAAAAAGAACAATTTGTTTTTCTAATTAGATTCTTTTCTATCGTCTACTCTTTCACTCAGCCAACGACCCCGCTAATCAAGAATCATACCCTCACAGCAGAAAAGAACACCGAAAAAAAACTCTCATATCTCTTTCACCTACATAATACCCGCAGCTAGCTCGCAGCATCCGCCAAAAATAGACGACAGCCAGCTAGACTCAATTACTCGCGATTTTCTCTACTCTCCATCCGCTCGCCCGCTGGGATTTCCTATATCGCAAAGTCGTGTCGCTATTCTCTCTCCAGCAGCGCGCGCCGCTTTTGTGCGCTTGCAGCTCGCTGTTTAAGTATCCTGGCATACCCTTCTTCTTCTTCTCCTTCTCCTTCTTCTCTTTCGTTCTTCTTCTCCTTCTGCTCTTCTTTTTCGCCGGGAATTTATATGCGCCCGCGCGCGTAAGCGGCTTTTGCAAAACCCGTTGCGACCTTCGCGAAAAAGTCATCGACCCTCTCCGCGCGCGCGTTCGTGGAATTTTTCACTCCAGAGTCCTGCGCTCTCGAGGAGAGCGCGGCATAAATTTGTGGAGCATTTTTGCGCGCGCGAGTTTTTATCGCGCCGCGAGCTCTTCGCTCGCTAGTTTATTGTTATGGGAGAAAGGAGGTAGGGATTCGAGTGAACAATTCGGGTTTTTTTTATCGGTTGAGGAATTTTTTGAGGTGCGGTGTGTATGGAGCTTTTTGGGTAGTGATGCGCTCGGCTTGTATGGTAATGAGGAGCGAGTACGTAGGTCGTTGCTTACTTATTCATCGCGTTCAGGTATACGATATATAGCTTAATACGCGAAAAGTCATTCATCTATGCACGCACGTCCGCAGAAACGGACGGACTTTATTAAAAGAAACAAAAAAAAATATTGCTGAGTAATATGCGGCATTTCAGTCGGAACCACTGAAAGCCCCGGCTCCATTAATCATCCTAATAAGAAAACCAGCTTTGTGGAAATAACGTTTTAGCCGCATGCTTGGCATACCTGATGAATTGTCGCTTGAAAAACTGACGCTTGATATAAACGCGATGCGCTTTTTTGAAACAATCGGGCACGCTGCAGTTTTGTTAAATATAATTAAGCGTCGGCCGCTTGGCATATGTCGCGCCAGATGCGACGCTCTCTTTTATCGGTTGGTAAACATTCGAGTGATGCGGGCTTCGCGGTTTATTCACGCCTAAAATGCGTGGTTTTATTGCCGCGTGAAAAATGAGGAAAGCAGGCGAACGTGATTTATGGAGGGATAGCCAAAGAGCGCGTGTAATGGGATGGCTAAGCGCGATTATTTTCAGGTTTATTGTTTTGGGACTCGGGTATATGTGATAATTTTACGAGGTATTTGGCCGAATTTGCGATTGAAGTTTTGTTGGTTTCGAATTGAATGCAGTTTCTTTTATATTTACTGAAGGGGGGATAGATGAATAAAGATGGAGTCGGAGGAATGTTTCCAAGTTAATATGGGGAACTTTGATGTACATAGAAACGCTAGAAGTGTAACGGAGTGACAAGCAAGTAGATAAAGTCTGAATGATAAGTAGTAACAGACGAGTTTGATGACATTGAATTATCAGTTGAAACTACATTTTCCCAAAAATATTTGTTATAAAGTTATATTATCGTGAATGATGTAAAATAAAAATTATTTTATCATAAGTAACGTAAAGATAAAAATTATAATCAAATCTATTGCTATTACAAAAGAGACTCAGGTTAATTGATTAGCGCATAATTTTCTCTAGTTTAATGGTTTCAAAAGAAATATTTATCGAAGAAAGTATCGTTCATTGTATAACTTTCAATTTCATAAATCAAATTTTTTTTATTTTAATAAGTATATATTTTTAAAATAGGTACGAGCAATCAAAATAATTAATTAAAAATATTTCTTTTCAACCATCTTTGAATTTAATAGATTTTTTGTGCCGGTAAAAGAATTTACCTAAGAGGTAGAAAAAAAGTACCTGAACAAAATATTAGATAATTAAAAGTTAATATAGTGTAGTGAAAAAGTTATATAATAAATAGATTTTTTTAATAATTGTTTTTTATTGTAAAACGAAAATTAAGGTATACAAAAATTTTACTAAATATGTAGTCGATAACCAATCATTACTCCTTTTTGAGGTAAATGTACAAGCAAATTTTACAACATCAACATTTACAAAAAGCAGACGTTTTTGAGTATGACTTAAATACAGCAATTCTAAAATTTCTTGCGCAAAAAAAAAACGATTTGAAGCTTTCTCAATGGCTTGATAGTTTTTGTTGTGCTATTTTCACAAAAGAACTGCATTCTAAAATTCAAAAAAATGTTTTAAAATAAAAAGGTACTAAATAAATAGAAGTGAGTAAAAAGATACATATTTATTTTATAACAAAATCAAAAATATCTATTTAACAAATGCTTTTTAGCTGCTTTTTAGTATAACTACAGCTGATATTGATGGATAAAAAGGAAGATAAGAAGGTAGCCGAAAGTAATTGTTTCGATTACTTTATGAAAATCATAAGAAACATAAGTAAATTTAAGAATGAAATTCAGCTAAAGAAATACTATTATACTTCGATTGGCATAACGAATTATTTTAAATATTTAATATTTATCTGATATCAATTGTGTTTCCATTATTCCATTCGTATTGCATCACTCGCAAACTTGTAATTAAATAAACATTATTAATCTTCAATAAATCAATCACTCATTTATATAACTTTCAAAACCTATAAACTATTGAATTCTAATAATGTTATAAATTATACCAATTACTGTTTCGTAAATGCTTCATCACTGATTGTGTATTACAATAAATAACGGATGAGAAACTGTAAAAGTGTGTAATACAACTACAATCCATTGATTCACACTTATTTTGGTCCCCTTACATATTTGCAAATTCAAGAATGTATTACTTACTCCTAGTTAATCGCCAAAATTTACTTAAGCACGATGAAATCATTCAAACGATTGGAAGAGAAACTAATACAAATGTTGCCTTCATTTCGAATACTATAAACAAAGACAAGTGTTTTTCTATCTTAATAAAACACAGTCAAAGTTTTTTATTTAGAAAATGGACGTGCAGGTATTTACCGTCAAAATTATAATGAACGCTTTTTTTTATTTAAGTATTCTGTTAAAAAAATTGACAAATTCTTTTGCAAATTCCAACTTCTAAATCTTCAATATTTCATAATAATTTTCTACATTTTGCAAAAAGGTTTTGAATTAATTAAAATGAAGATACATTTATTTTCGCTTCTATTCTGTTTCCGTTGAGATCGTTTTAGAATCACATTCTGTAACACTTATAAACTAAAGGCACGTAATAATGAGTTCATTAAATTTAAACTGTTATTCTATTTATCGTTCATTATTTATTCGTCACTCTAGATCTAAATATGGATTGGAAGTAGTTTCCCGGTGTTTTCAATGTCATTTTCAATTACTATGACCGAATTATAAATATCACTCGTCTAGAATTTGAAATAATTAGTTTTATTGTCAAAGTTTTTTTTTGCATATATTTGTGGGCAAATAAAAAATAATAAGTAACAAATAAAAAATGTTGCTTAAATTTACATTACAGTAATATTCAAATAATGATGGATTTAAAATTTTTTTCAATATTCTACAAAAGTATTATTCAAATTTTTTATTTTTGGCAGAAAAAAAACGTTTACGTAGTAGATTTAATTACGTTAGATGTAAGTATAAAAGTATGAAAATAAAACTGTAGTCTTACGATTTAAAAATTGTAAACAATAACAAAAATTACTGCTGAGTTTTTTTATCAAAACAGTAAAGAAAATGAACTTTAGTTGATTAAAATAGGTTGTGCAGGTTCAATGATTCAGGACTGCACATATCCACGCACATGCAAAATCTCTCACACATACAGATAATACACGTGCCCGCATGCAGGTACTTAAACATGCAGAAATTATTTGCTTAAAAAAAATTTGAAATGCACATAAAATTAACACTTGATAAAAATTCTATTAATAATAATCTAACTTAACCGCACTATACAACTACGTTAAGAGAAATTTGGGTGTCGCCCCAGGAAGCATGAAAATTTAATTTACTTGTTACCATAGATGCGTGCCCAAAATTGCTATATATATACACCTCTAACAATCAATCATTCAAACTTTCAACATAAATAGAAAATTAATCTCTCGCCACGCCACATCTCTTCAGATAACTTTAGAAAGTCCCCTCACAAAAAAGCCATCAAAACCAAAATCCCATCGCCACTATTACCTAAAACCAAACTAAATCCCACATCCTTTCCTCCAAACCCAAAACCGCATCCTTCAAAACTGCACCACCCACCCAACTCTTACAAAGCAAGCGCATCCACCTCCACAAGAACCTAAAAGCCACGAAAAAACAACTCAAGCACCACTAGCTCCTAAAAGACTCTCAAGAGCCCCGCGCAGCTGACGCGTGTCGCGTGCTCGCAAAATGTGGAACAGACAGCAAGAGAGAGAAGCGCATCGGGGAAAAATAGATCGAACGCGTGTCTGCCCGCTTAGCCGAGAAAATAGCCTTTTCCGCGTCTCCCCCCTCCTCTGCGTGTATATACACACTGTAGGCTCGAGAGCCGAGCTATTACGAAGCTCGCTATAATCCGGCGTTTTCTCAATTTCGCCTGGCGTATGGTAGGGGAACGGCCAAGTATTAGCGCGGCTCTTTATGCGCTCTGTGCACCTAGATGGCCCGCAGCTTGGCTCTGAATGGGCTTTTTGAGGACACGCGGGACGGCGTTTAGAGAGGCTCGTGGAATTAATCTTGCTGGTTGTTATTAAGGCCGGAGGGTGGGTTTGCGGGATTGGAGGTTGGCATTGATTAATAGAAGGTGAGGTTGGATTGTTGCGGGAGTTGGTTTTTTGAAAAGTTTGGTTGAGATGTGGGATTCTGGGTTGCAGTGGATGGTTTAGTTTTTTTTTTAATAGTTAGAAAGGAATTTACGATTGGTGTAGATGTTTGCGCTGATCTGCCTCAAAGAGATTGGGCGTCTATATGTTTTTGAAGTGTTAAGAGGAAGTAAAAATACCTCGAATCGTTGAATAAATCATCGTAGAAAGTTGAAGTATAAATCGTTGCTTAATCCGTTAGCTACTATACTTTTCTAATTAAAAGCCGACAGTGTAGCCAGAATTTCTCGTTGGCTAGAGTTCACGGGTATATATATCAATTATATGAGTGAAATGAAATCATTTTACGTTAATTGTCTCTGTGATTTTAATATTATGAATTCATGCTCTATAATGATTTATTTACTAAGTGATATCAACGAATATCAAAGTCTTGATCGTAAAGATTGTCTTTATCTTCATCAAAACTTGTCAGGACTGTGTTCACGTGACAGATAGTTAGTGTAAAATCTTGATTAACTCACTCATTTACGAGTTAGTATAAAGTTGAAATAAATATTTAATTAAGCCTTTACTATATTAATTTATGAGGTAAAGAAAATGTATGAATACCTACACTTCTGGTATGTTTGGATAAAGATCAAATTCCTCATGGTGAATGAGCCATCTAACAAAATAAAATGAAATCAAATACTTTACGCTAGATAATTTAAACGAAATTTAATTTACTCGTACTCGTATTTTTAGAATTAATTAATCTTACATCAAGAACAATATTTTGTTTTCTAATTTTTTTATTCATACAATTTGTCTTTATTATGCAAAAAATCAATCGCTCAATCCTTTAGTTTCAAACCTTTAATAGCTGTCGATAACGCCGGAAATATGAATAGAAAAAAAAAGAAACTTCCCAAGGATCGTAGCTAACAGATAAATAAAAAGATTAATAGCCTCTTTGAAAAGAAACGTTAATAATAACAATTTTCTAACGTTTCAGTTACGTAACGATTACCGTAATGATCACCGCTGACCTTTCTCAAGGCATGATTTCTATAAAAAAATATCATCAAGACAACTGCGCAACATGCGCAATTTTTACACGCGCTTTAAAACTAAATTCTTTTTTTCTCACCCAGCGCAAATTAACCGTCTATACCCAGTACAAAAATAATCCACCTATCTCCACCCAAAATAAATAATGCACAACAAAATCCTACGAAACCGACGACTCTACCTCTCTCATTATTAATAATCAAACATTCCCCAGCAATAAATCTTATCAACTCCCCATTTCCATACCCAAATAACGACTTCCCACTCTCATCACCACCTTACCCCTCTATATTGACACAACAAATCGAAAATCATGAATTCTTCCTCCTCTCCACCCGCATACAGCCAAAGCCACTCACCCCTCTTATACCCCCTACATACACATCCACTAGCCCGCAAAGCTCTACAAAAGCTCGCAGAGGGGGGGAGGGCCAAGCAGCGGCGGCGGCGGCTAGAGTCTGGCTCTACTCTTTCTGACTACAGTCGCGCCGGAGAGCTGCATTATGTCACAGACGCGCGCGCGCCCTCGCGCCGATAGCATCGCGAGCTCGGCTTCTACAAACGTATACATATATACATAAGCTTTCCGTTTGTGCGGTAATTATATGCGCGGATGATTCCGGGAACGCTGGAACTGTGCAGTGCGCCGCCGCCGGCTTTTTCCGAGAGTTAGAGAGCAGCCGGTCTTTTTTTTTTGCGAGAGTGTGTGTGTGTTAGGGTTGAGAGAGGCAGGTTTGCAGCAGCGGCTTTCTGCAGCGCCGCGTGGCCTGCAGCGCGCGCTTCTTTTCCGGCTTGTATAGCGCTGGAAGGTAGGTTTTTGAATAGAGTCTTTTGTGCGCTGGTGTACGGGTCGAGATGCTTTTTTGAGTTGAGAGTTGACGTTTTAAGGAGGGAGAGAGTTGGGTTGCTGGTTGGGTTTTTCGGAGCGGACGGACGTTGGGAGCGTTTTTAAGTGGGTTAGCGTTTTGTAGTTTGAGGAGGAGAGCATGAATTATTCATAGTTTTTAGCGTTAAAAATAATGTTGACACGCATGGGTTGCTATTCATTATTTTAATAGCTGGTATGTTTTTTAAATTTGCTTGAATTTGCAATTTATCTTTCGAAATTCAATGAAAATATATTTACCGAGCGAGTGTCACGTATGAGATTGTATAAATACCGTTTTTTTGTTGAAAAAGAAACAAGCGTTTTTAGATAAGTTCTTAACTTAAATTCGTAGCATCTGTGAATTTCTGTCTTCGAATAAATTCTGCCGTAGAGTAAGTAAATTTTATAGCTGTTTCAAAGTATTACCCAAGAGTAATGAAACTTGACGCAATTAGTTCGGAAAATTGCGTTTCCTTGTAAAAACGGGTAATTTAAATTCTTTGCAATTCTGTTTGCTTTGAGCATTTTGATTAATTCGTATAACAAGTATTAATAAAACACAAGTATTAATTTTCACACATGTCTTATTTAGTTCCAACAATTATTCAAACAAGATAAATAAAATTTTTATATGAAAAAATTTTATTTACTTTTTACTAATAGAAAGAATGTGACACTAAAAATAATTAATGGAACGGTGTAATTATTTTTTATATTTTTCATCGATTTTTTTAAAGTCGAGTATGAAGGGTATGTAAACAAGTTTCACCCTCGGTAAATAATTCTAAAATACTATGTCAATTTAATGGAGAAATATTGCCTATAACTTATGCGATGATGAGAATCGGATATCCCTAAATCACACACTAAACTCGTATTCGGTGCACGTGTGGTAATTAAGATCGTTTTATTTACAGTCTCCCCGTAGTTTGTTTGCACCCTGTCAAAGTCGTAAAAAATTAATCCTCATATCGATTTATTACACACTACAGAATGATTTATAGATATCATTATATTAATCGTGATGACTTTAAAATAACATTACGCTGCGTAAAATTTATACTTCCATACATAAATGAATTTTTTATTGCAACCGTCCTGATAAATGCTATTTTAAAAGTTTTCCTTAAATTTGATAAACGTGTGCAAATATTTGTCAATTTACAAAAAACATAATTGAAACACATAAAAAATATCTTTGTTTATAAATTTTCCTTCATCGAGTGACGCGCATTAAAAAAACTCTGAAATATGAAACCCCAATAACGGCGCTGTATTTATTACGCTCACTTTTTCGAGCTAAAGATACCGCACTAAAAATATGATGCCAAAAAATGATAAAAAATATTTCAACACTCCTCCACGCGACATTTATTTCCTTCTTTTTCAGTAGACTATATACCGCGGAAGAGTTCGATGAGAAATGCCCAGTCACTTGATAACAGAACTCTTTTCTATATACATATAGTTTGCGATAAAAATGTCTGATAACGAAATCAGTGATTATCTATGGTCGCTTGCGGATCAAGTTCGTATTTCATTTAGGGACACTCGTGCAAATCCTCTTCAGATTATAACTATCGCCAGTGCGTAATATAGTTTTCCTACAAACTATACACTTTCCTCGATTTTTTCGGTATTTACCTAACGCAAACAATCGTTCTTTTTATAGTACCCAGCTATTAAACCCAGTAGGCGCATAGATGATTGCCTTAATTAGTACAACGAATACAAAGAGCACGCCTACCGAACCCCGATAGATTAGCCCACGACAATAGCGACCTATTCTACCACGCATTTTTAAACACCCACAATAAGGTAAGCACACTTTTACCAAACCAAAACAAAGCCGACCATTTACAGAAAAAAACTACAATCACTCCATCGCAGGCAGCCAGAATGTCGCCGCTAGTCTTGGGAATCGACGTGGGTACGACTTCCGTCAAAGTCGTCATAGTGCAGAAGGATACTCAAGTAATCCTTGCCAATCAGTCGAAGGATACACAGGCCAATGTTCCAAGCGATCTGGGCATCGAGGGTAACAAGCAGGATGTGCCCAAGATTCTGTCAGCCATTCACAGCTGCGTGTCCCGCCTGCCTAAGGATCTGCTGAGACAGGTATCGTAATACGCGGGTTTATAGATGGATTTTCATTGTTGCGGGGTGCTATTGTTTTGCTGATTGTTGGGATTTAGAAAAAGTCGATAATTTATCGGAGGAGCTCCTTTGTTCTTTGAGGCGCGTTTGGATTCTATTGATTGGCGGTAAACAGTTATCCGATTGTCTTTAATTGATTGCATTGTGAAAGATAACTTTGACGGTTGATTTGAAAAATGGAGATTTTTTGTTGAAAGTAGAGGATTGTTCGATGCAGTAATTTAATTATGTCAATTCTATTTTAGAAACTTAATTAATAATAAATTATATATACTTTTAAATAGGTTTTTAATAGTATTAATTAAATGTTCATCATAAACTCATTCACTTTTTGCTATTAAATAATTCTCTATTTAATTATTCAAAAAATAATAAACCAGTCAAATGAAATAAAAAAAAAAAACTAAAAAAAGTATACAAACTGTTTCAACAAGTACCCAAAAAAAACATTACCACAAAAACTTCCTACATAGTTTACAAACGCGCACGCCGCTTACAGGTCGAGAGCATCGGCATCTGCGGGCAAATGCACGGCGTGACACTATGGAAGCTGCCCACCGAGTGCCCACAAAAAGACAACGGCATCTTCAAGCTCGACATTGACAAAGACAGGGTGTCGAATTTGTACACATGGCAAGACGGCCGCTGCGACATTCACTTCCTCAGCTCCCTGCCCAAGTCCAAGAGCCATTTGCCCGCGCACACCGGCTACGGCTGCGCCACGCTATTTTGGTTTGCCAAAAATAAGTTAGTATCACGTGAAATCTGCCGCGCTAATTACTTTATAGGCACGAGACACTTGCTGCTTCGTGCGCGGGGCTTTTCTAGCGCTTGTTTTTACGAGTAATTGTATTTTGGATTGACAGGTTGTCGATGCGATGTAGGTGTTGGCTGCAGGTTGGGTCGAAAATTATTTATGTTTCGACGTGGAGCGTTTGAGGGAAAATGCATCTCTGGGGATGCCTGTAATAATTGACAAGATTTATCTCGGTTTTTCTTTTTTTGGAAACGGGTATTTCAAAATTAAGTATAGGATTAAATTTATAAGTGAACTAGTTATTTTTGATTAGGAATAAAGTTTTATTATTGATATTTATGCGCGTCTCTTACGAAAGTAATCTAATGAAATATTCCATCATCTTGAACTTATAGTGTTAAATATGTTTCTCCTTGGAATTTTTATATACATTTTTTCATGAAATTTTCAAGTATTACTTTAAGCACGTCGATTTATTCTTGCTTATAAAAGTGTCACTTAGATGACAAAAAGTAATAATAAAAATTTTTTTATCTTAATTTCTAAATGGAACATGTTTAATATGACTCATTTAAGAAATATATCAAGTCCAAAACAATTCAATTATAAAAACTATATAAAAACACAAGCTCATTTCCATCGATTGAAAAAATCACTTTAACAAAACCAACATACTCTTATGATTCACCCACCCAGAAAACACCAAAACACCCCCTTTAAAAAACCCTCCAACTCACCTCCCCCGCATTTTCTCCGCAGACCAGAAAAACTAAAGAAGTACGAGCGCTGCGGCACAGTCCAGGACCTGGTGGTCTCGCTCCTCTGCGCCAGCGACGACGTCCGCATGAGCGCGCAGAACGCAGCAAGCTGGGGCTACTTCCTCACCGAGACCCGCCAATGGGACAACGAAGCCCTTGCCGAGGGCGACTTTCCGCTCCACCTACTACCGGCCGAGATCCTCGCGCCTGGCCAGCCGGCCGGAACTCTGGCTCACAACTGGTTCGGCATACCCGCCGGCGTGACAATAGGTCATTTGCTGTGTTTTACGTTTCTGTTGGGTGGATGATTGCTGGGTGCTGTGTTTTGAGGATTGAGGAAGTTGGATGGAGATTTGGGAGGTTGGGATGGGTTTTTGTTTGGGGTTTGAGAGCGTGACGTTGTGTTGTTTGTATGGAGTGGGTTGAAATTATGTTAGGTAACGTTGTTGAGTTTTGCAGTTAACTTTACTGTTAAACGTTTGTGCGGATTACGAGATTCGCTCTATATCTGCTTCTGTTTAATTATTTGTTTAAAGCAAATTATTAATGGAATTTTAGTGAATTAACTATTCAAAGACGTGGAGGTAAAATTCGGATTAATCACATTATTTATATGCTTCGTAATGGTATACCCTAACTCTTTTACATTATTAGCAATTTAGATTATACTTCAGATACTACATCATACACCATTCCATCTCTTATATCTTCAAAAATTTACGAGCTATACTTCTCAAGATCCAGCTTTCAAAACAACCATCAATCCTGGCTTGCGCAGTCATCCTACCTTCAATAATTAAAAGTAATTAAACCCCAGCCTCCTAAGTCTTTTTGCCTTTGCAGGAGTGGCTCTAGGAGACCTGCAATGCTCTGTTTATGCATTACTAAAAGAACCGACGGACGCAGTGCTTAATATTTCAACGTCTGCCCAGCTTGCCTACGTTCATCCGACATTCAGGCCGGACGAGATTAGCGAGTCACGTAAGCATGCTCACTTATACCTTATGATAAATGATATTCGCGGACGACGAAAATAAATCACTGATTGATGAAATTTTTTTTGTGGTACAGAAAAAATCGAGTACTTTCCGTACTTCGGCGACAAGTATTTGGCTGTAGCAGCCTCGATGAACGGAGGCAATACTCTGGCCACCTTCGTCAAGTCGCTGCAGCAGTGGACCTTAGAATTAGGTTTTTCAGTGCCTCAATGTATGTATTTTCTATTTACTTGAATTTCTGATATTTATTAATATATCTATTTCTTTTATGTCACACTGAGAAAAATTTTCCGTATATTAGTTATTACATTTTTTAATAGGATAAATTATAGTAAAAGAAATTAGTACACAAGTTTATATAGCAATACTAAATATTAAGCATTTTCTAGTTAAATAGATGATAACATTTTTTAAGATGGAAATATTGTTTTTAGTTTCATTTAGACTAATGTACGGTTTAAAATGTGACTTTCTTTTGAGCAAAGTATATAAAAAATTTCTATTATTGATAACGATTTAAAGTTGAGGACTAAAATTACAATCAATTCTAGTAATTACAACCATATTTTTTTCCGTAAAAGAAAGTTAGTTTCCGCTCTCTATTAATAAAATATAATACCTTCAAGTCTTACATCAATATCGTTCAATACTTCATCCTTTCATGAATAATCCTAACAATTTCGTTAAAAAAAAACTACCAAACTTTAATTAACGCCTAACTAAATCCCCCAACTACCAATCCACTTACACAAAAACCACCCAACCCGCAGCTAAAACCAAATTAACGCCTATCAAAACTCCCCCCTAATCCCATCAATAAGTAACCACATTTTCACCCGGTTTATGTTTAGCCAAAGTTTGGGACAAGCTGATAGCCCTCGGCAACGACGACTCGTCGATCAGCGACATGACGATAGTCCCTACTCTGCTTGGCGAGCGCTTCGCCCCCGACCAGACGGCCAGCGTCACTGGCATCACGCTCGACACTCTGCACTTGGGAAATATATTTCGAGCTTTGTGCTCCGGCATCATAAAGAACCTGCACGAGTAAGTTTCGCGGCCATTACCCAATTGCGCGAATAGAACAAATGGATGTTTAAACTGTCCGGGGACTTACGTCAGAGTGAAAAATTTGGGGGATTAGTGGTAATTATAGTCGGGATTGAAAAACGGATGTGGATTATGTTGTGTCGTTGTTAAGTGTAATTATTGGTTTTGGTGGAAAATTGCTGTTCACGATTTGTTTGATCGATAAATTAAAGACAAGGGAATACTAAACAGAAAATTTTCCAATTGAGATAGGAGAGAATTAAAGCCTGCTATAAAAACTTTTTGAAAGTTCAAGTTTAATTTTAACTTTCAATTTAAAAATTCAATCAGCTATATATAAATACACACAAAAATCCAAAACCCCCTTAATTCTCTTTTCACCCTCAGCATGATGTCCCGAGACGAGCTAGAATCCGTGGGCATCAGCCGCATCGTCGGCAACGGCTCGGGCTTAGTGCGGAATCCAGTGCTCCAGAAGGAGGTGTCTCGCTGGTACAGCTTACCCCTGGAACTCGGTCACAGCGGGGACGCTGCCTTAGGCGCCGCTTTAGCTCTCATCAATCATGACGAATAGAAGAAGCGAACTGAGTGAACTGCGGCGGGATCGCAGATTTGTGATTGTACTAGATATGCTGCGGCTGAACGCGAGCTGAACGACGAGCTTCTGATTAGTGATTTATTTTTAGAGTACTGTTCACGTTAAGTTTCGAGTGGTTTCTTCAGAGAGCCGGGGGTGTGGTCGTTAGTTATGTTATTTTTTTTTTGTTTGAGTTGAGTTAGTTTATGTTTGGTAGTGGCATTGTATTGTTTTTTTTTATACTTTTTTATGGTAGGGTCTAGAGAGGGATCTGATGATTTTAGTATGTTTTAGCATACGAAGATTTGAATTGTATGGATAGATCTGACCAAGGTTGAATAATGAATTTTCGAACTTGGTAATTGATTAGCTAATCAATTCTTTCAGCGAGGGTTTATGGAGTGATTTAGAGAAATGTATATTGTATGTATAATTATTTTTGCTAATTTAGCAAAATAATTGAGAAATCAACGGGTTGTAAAGTCTTATGGAAATTTATTTATACATGATTGAATAAAAGTTTATGAAAATTACGTTATGATTACCTGTTAACCTTCTAGCGTCTATTATACTAAATAAGTTAAGTAAAAAAATCTGACTTTCTAAATATTTTTAAAGCAAATTATTTGGTTATCAAAAAGTGAAAAATCGCTTACTGAATGCAAAAACCTATTTGCTTTATCACTTTCATGGCCTTGGCACATAATTTAAAAATAAAAAAATATTTAAGTACTAAAATAGGATAATTTTAAGAACAACCTTATTAAAAGTTTTTTTCGCCATAAAATGAATTTTGGCGCCTGAAGGTTAAGCTGGTGTAGTACAACAAAAATGTATTTTTCTTATGTTGCGTTTTCGATGTATTAGAAACTTACCAGTAATCCATTTGGCTGTTTTCCAAAACGATGAACGCAGAATAGTTACACAAATATTTGAATGCAGTATTATTAAATATTATTAAATAGTATTAATAACATTAGAATAGAGTATTTTGAAAGTATATGTTAATAAGTAAAGTTTTCTATAAAAATTGCACCGATTGAATAGTAAACGTATCTGTGCATATACAAATTATTTTTTGCAATATGTTAATTATTATTAATTAGTTACAATAATTATATCTATCATTTATTTGTTTTGATTAAAAGACCCTATCTAAGTTATTCCCCTAAAAATTTCTTTTTCTTAAAAAGCTATAGAAGTTTAAGCATCTGTTTTATAACTCACGCCATCACTTTCAATTTAAGGTATCTTAGCTTTTTAGTGAATCAAAATGTTTTACTATTTATTTTATTTCTTATTAATTATATCTCGAATGAATGACTTTTCCGTTAAAAATTATTTTTGTATTGTTTTTAATTATTTTAAGAAAAGTAACTCTTAAAAAATATAAAAAGAATAATGTTTTAAAATTTGCAAGCCTTAAAATTGAAGAACTTGCCGTGTTTATTAAAATGAAAAACGTTTCATAATGATAAACGAAATAGAAAAATTTGTATAGCTTTTTAAAGAAACAATATAATTTTTAGGGGATTAACTCAGACTAGGCCCTTCAATCACCAAAAAATTATATAGAATAAGTGGAATTATCGTTATTTATGAAGATTTATCTAAAAATAAAAAAGAGTGGTCTAAAATAACAAAAATTGTGTTTTAAATTGGAATTTGATATTTTTAAGGTATTAGAAAAAAATTTAATATCATAATTATAATATGTGAAATAATATTGCTCAAAAAAGCTTTATTTGCATTCCTTGCATTACACTATTATAATAAAAAATTACGAAAATACAATTGCTTTTGTATATCTCTCATGCTTTCAAGTGTACATTCATACCATTTGCAATAAAAAAAAAAAAAAAAATCAATTGAGTAGATTTAAAAATGAACAAGTATAGGAGAAAATATAGCCAAAAATAAGTAAACAATTTCCAGTTATTTACAATTACTTGTGTGAGCAGATTATTTTGAAATAATCATGTCATTGAACTCTGGCTGATTGTAGAATATTGAAATTAAACAGTAGAGCTAGAATGTTCATGTACAACCCTGATAAATTTCGATCTTAATGATTTCTTTAGCTTATAAATATTGAAAACAACTATGATACAGTTTTTAATATAATTTTTAACAAAATAAAAAAGTTTAATATTCCTATTATAGAAGTACACAAACTTCAGTATTTTTTATTGAAAATTATAAACTATTACTTTTTTAATTATATGAAATAAACATATATTGAATAAAGAAAAAAATTATATTAAAAACTGTATTATACGCTACATAATTAAATTTCATGAAGTGCCAAAATTCATTATATTACCGTCATTTTAGAGGTATTGGTCCTTTGCAGATGTTTTTAACAAAAATAAAATTATTTACGCTATAATCATTGCACAAACTCCGTTTATCAAACAATTAAAGCATAAAAAATCTTATTTCTGTAGTCGCTCCTGTCGACTTATTTCATGCATCTACAACTAAAAACAAAAATGGTTTGTCAAAAATATTTGTGCTCACTAACAAAACCATTTTTCTAATAAAATTCGTTCATCTTCATAAATACACGTAAACACGTCAGTGATCACGATTCCATCTCCACACAGTGGCATCATCACACACGCACAACAATACAGAACCGTCTCTGCTCAAGCTTGTCTGCCTGATAGGAGCAGTACACCTTGGGTGCTGCAGTGAGAAACACCTGGCTTGCCCAGGTTCGTCAACTTCAAGATCCCATACATACGTGCGACCCACCTGATTGCCCAGGGCAATTGTTTTCTGCCAAAAATCCATGGAAAACCTAATGAACCATATATCACACTCTTTGAATTCGAAACGATGCAACACGGTGGCACTAGTTTCATTGTTGCGCAGCTGTGAGTCTTCTAGCCGTCCAGGCTTCCAGCAAACTATGCAGTTTTCACAGCTTTTGCTAAGTATGAAGTCACCAAACCATTTAACACAGTCTACATAATTTCGGTGCACATCACGAGTTGTAAAATCGGGAAAGTGCTGGAGTACAGAGTCGAAGGGCCGACCATTGCGCGTCGGGTTGCAGAAATACGATTGTTTTATGGCTTCCTGCATGTCCGGCTTTTCGAGAGACCAGAGTTTGAGAGCGTGATCCATACCGCATGAAATGATGCGAGTACCTCTCATATCGAAATCGGCGCTCAGCACCTCGTCACGGTGACCCTCTACGCCTCCGAATATCGCTATACATACGTCCGTCTTGATGTTCCACAATCGCAGAGCGTGATCTTTGGAAGCAGAAAGTAAAATGTTGGGATCTTTGGGATGAATTTTCAGTTCGTTGATGGCATGGCCATGCCCAATGTAGTGTTTGATGCAGGTCATTGTTACCGGGCTAATGACGCGAATGACACCGCGAGATCCAGCTACAGCTAGGAGAGGCTTGCCTGATTCTTCATACGTCCATGCACAAGTGTAAAAATTCTCTTCGGTATCAGGATCGGCATAACATTGCCTCAGTCTTATGTTGCCACCTTCTGGACACTCATAAATGCTGACTCTATTGCTACCTACAGAGGCAAATACCATTGGTTCTCCCTCTTTCAGATGATGATTGAATTGCACACCAAATAGAGGCTGCCCATGATCCTCCTTCACACTGCAGCAATATTTGTACAAAGATTTGTCGTTACTCTGTTTTGCTTTTGCAGTTTTGCTCCTGCGACGACCTTTTCTTTTAAAACGTGCTGATCGAGTGGGAGTATCACTACGATGAGTACCAGCTGTAGAGTTGCTACCAATGCTACACTCAGTCTCGTCACTATCATTTTCACTATCTTCTTGGCTTGAGGCATAAGCCTGAGATTTTGTTGAATTTCTCTTCATTATGAAGAATATATTTAAGTGAACAAGTCAATAATTTCAAAGTACCGACAACATGTTCAAATTAGGCATTCCGCTTTGTATACCCATTAATGCTTCTGCTAAATTTAATATTTTATCTCCTAAAATATTGAGACCCTCAGGATTCTGGAAGATATAAACTCATCTGTGATTTCAATAATTATAAAATAAATTTGGTGCACTGGTAAACCAGCTATGAATTGACTAAGTGAATTATTTTTTCTCCATTGCTGTCATAAAAAAACATTTATCTAGTTTTTTTGGAGCAAAGAATATCGTGGAGAAATAGGTTATAAACATTACTCCGAATTTAAAGTTAAGCTGACTCATTAATTGATAAAATAGCAGTTTAGTAAGAAACAAAAATTCACTAGAATTCAATTCCCAGCTATTAACCAGTACACTCTTGAAAAAACACTCAACAACATACATATACATTGGCAGTCAGCAGTTGGATGCAGTACTTTTCCTTCAACCTATTCGCAGAATGGCACATCAATCTCGCCGTGTTGGGCGACCCATAACAATTGACTAGACAAACGCGCCCTGAGACAATGAAAAACTCATCCAGCAAACTGATATTTTGCTCGACCTGCGAAAAAGAGAAAAACCAAAGCTAACCCCGACACATAACCTCTAAAAAGCCGGAACTCGTTTTCCGCCGCAAAAAACTATAGCCCCAAAGAAAAAATGTCGACAAGCCGGCTCACCTCGTTCACCAGATGACTGATCCTGCTGTCAAAGGCAAAGACGACAAAGTCCACGTGGAGGTTGGAATTGGATCTTACGATGTCGGCGATGGACTCGCATTTGTGCACGGCGATCCGGTAGCTCCGGCTCTTGGTGGCGTTCTGGATGGCCTCGAAAACTTTGTCGCAGAGCGTGCCGGTCGCTACGATCTTAACGAAACAGAGAAGCAAGCCGGCCAAGTTAGCCTCAGGCTCCGATCATGTTTTTGCCAGCGATATGAATGGAAAACTTACGAGGAAGGAGACTACGGAGTCGACATTCCACGCGCCGCAGCTCCTCAGAACTCCCGCCATTATTTGCAAAGTGTCGAAGGGACGCGCCGCCTACTACTTGTACGTATAGCTATATTTATGGCTGTTATATGGCTGTGCAGCGCATGCACTAATCAGCCTGCGAGGCCGGTGTACGGATGCAGTGTTGCTTGGAAGGATATGTGGCAACAGTGTGTGTTTTAAGGAGTATGTAAGTTACCTGCTGCGATTTATTTTACGTTACGGTGCGTATAGGATGTGTAGCTTTGAATGTTTATACTTGTTGGGAATAATAATGAGGATTTTGTGGAGAGAGTTTTCCTTGTAGCTGATGCTTTTGTTCGATTGCGGAGAAGTGAGGAAGCTGAGAATGTGCAAGTGGTAGTTTTTATGCATTGTTTGATGGGTTGTTGCGCTTTTATTAGTGATTTTTTTTACGCTGTGTAGTAATAAACGTAAGTAATAGCGGATACGATATAATTGTGACTTTAATAAAATGAAAACATTGAGAAGAATTTAGAGATGGAATGATTTAAAACAATAATAAATTTAAGTTACGTAAAAATTTTGTTTTTCTTTCTTATACAGGTTATTAATTTTACCAAAGATGAAAGCGTGAAAGTGATAATTGAGGCTATGGTGATTGAAAGTACATAGTTTGCAGATTATCAGATTAATATATTTTACAGCATATGCTTTACACAATGTGTTCTTATCTTATCAAGTAAAAACTTTTATAAGATTCTTAGTAATTCTGCTTTACCTTTTAACTATGGATCCCCAAGTTTTTGGAAATTGGAAATATGAAAAATCTCTAGGCTCAGGTGCATTTGGAAAAGTTGAATTATGGAAAGAAAGATATACAAATAAAAGAATTGGTTTGTATTATAAGTAAAAGATATGCTGTTATTTATTGAAAAATAGTTTTAACCCTAAATAAATTTACAGCTATAAAGAAATGTATAGTATTGGATCCAACACAAAAGCAAAAAGACAGATGGAAATTAGAAATAGAAAACATGAAGCAATTTAATCATCCAAATATTGTTAAATCAGAATCACTTCCCAATGGAATGGTACACAAATATCCCATACTATGTATGGAATTTTGTAATAAGGGTGATTTAAGAAAGGTATTTGAACAAATAGTATTTTAACTGTATAATAAAAGTATATTAATTAAAAGAATGTTATTATCATGAATTTATCAATGAAGTATACAAATCTCTAATCTTATTAAACAGGTTTTGAATGAACCTGAAAATGCTTGTGGATTAATACAAAAGGAAGTGTTATCAGTTATGAAAGATATTTCATCAGCTCTCAAATACTTACATAGTAAAAGTATAACTCATAGAGATCTCAAACCAGAAAACATTGTACTTCATGAAAAAAATGGGATGGTAAATTTTTTTAATATCAATTCAATAAAAAATTAAAAATTTTACAAGTACTAATTTGAAGTATTAACTTGTAGGTGATGTATAAATTAATAGATCTTGGATACGCTAAAGAACTTGGAAATTCAACTATGACCGCATCTCTAGTTGGAACTTTTAATTATGTTGCTCCTGAACTATTTTGGAAGCAAAAATACACAAATTCTGTAGATTATTGGAGTTTGGGAATTCTGTTTTTTGAAGTCTTAACTGGTTACAAGCCTTTCATGCCTCAAGTAGAAAACTTAACAAAATGGTGAGGTTAATATGAAATTTTCTTTATTTACATATTAAATTTATTTTTTGTACATAATTTTAGGATAAGTAATGGAAAAAATAAAAAGTATGAAGAAATATGTGCCCTTGAAATAAATGGAGGAATAACCTTTTACGATCACATTATATATCCCAATGATTTATCAAAGTAAAAAGTATTTTTTACACATTAAAATTTAATACTTTAGCTTATTAAAATTAATTATAAATATTCCAGAAATATTTTAAATAATATGGTTGAATGGTTCCGAATTGTTTTACAATGGGACCCCAGAAAACGAGGAAAAGTTGCTGGTTCCGATGAGATTGTTATATTTCCACTGTTGAAAGAAATTTTTCCTTGGCAGGTATATATATATCTGAAAATTTGAAAAATTTGTTTTTAATGATTGTTATTTCAAAGTATTTTATATTAATAATAATAATTTTATTTTAAAATCTATAGACTATCCATGTATTATTGGTATCTTTCTACTGGATGGGTCAATATAACATTTATAATCACACTACTCTTTTAGAGTTACAAAAATGGATAGAAGAAAAAACGAATAAAAATGTTCCTATTAATCAACAAATAATTGTAGATACTTCAGGGAATATTCTTAGTAGAATTCAAAATCCTGAAACATTTCTATTAAAAAATCTTACTTGTTCACAACTTTATGTTTACAAAAGTGATTCTTTAGAAATAACCGAACTTGAAGACAATCAACTACCTGAAATGATTGATCTTATGTTGGTTGATCCAAAGGCAATAACAGATCGTTTCCAGCTAAGACAGTGTTACACTGCACTTATTTACATCATGAGACATGAAATTATGTTGTTTCAACAGTATATATTGGCTTTAGGTACAAAATTGTAAGTTAATAAAAAAGTCTCTAAAGTTCTTATAATTTTCTACAATAAAATAAAAAATTCTAATCCGTAACTTAAATTTATCAATTAATTTTCAGAGACATGATTAAAGAACTATTGAACACTTTGAATGTAAATATTCAAAAAAGTCTTCCTGATGCAAATTTACTTTTAAGAGAAATAACTGGATTTTTACAATCAGTTAATGCTCAAAATGCACCTGGAGAAATAAAAGAATCAGTTAATAATTTATTTTCTAAAATTAAAACTCTTTGTGAAACTTTAAACGGTTTAAAAAATGAAGCAGAAATTAGTGAACGTTTTATTCATCAAATAAAAGAATTTTTCGATAGCGAAAATTTATTGTATAATATGGAAAAATATACAAAATGGTAAAAAGTCCATTATTATATTTAATTGACATATACGTTTTGAATTACAAATGTATTTAATTTAAATAATACATAATTCTTTTTAGTTTTGAAGAATTTTTAAGTAAGTTTTCTTCCTTTGAAAAAGACAGAAACTGTTACCCTGACTACATAATTGATCAAGTAAATACTTTATCAGAAATTTATTGTGAGTTTGAAGAACAAAAACAGTCACTACTTCAAGATTCAGAAATGCTCAAAACTATAAAGTAATAATAACAAACAATATTTTTAAAAATTTATATTCTATATTTTAAACCTTATTAATTTTTTAGACAATTAACCCACCTTGAAAAGAATTTAGTTCCTCGACTTGAAATAATCAATTCTGGTATAAAACTAATACCATTTTATAAAAATAAGTTTGAAGAATTCATAGCTACAGTAAATCAACCTTTACCACCAGCAGATTTCACTTCTAATTTTATGACTATGCCTAATCAGCAAACGTGCAATATGAGTTTAGGCCAGTACAACTATGATGATTCGGAAATTAGAGACAATATTGTTCTGCGTGCTATGTAAGTTAACTTTATATACAACTTCATAAAACATATGAATTTAATAAAAAACAATACAATATTTATTAACAGCTTTGATAAACATATTCAAGATCTACAACAAAACTGGTCAAAAATTGATTTGTAATGCCTGAAAAACTTAATGTGTTGAACTGCTGAATTTTTTGTGAAAATGAAAGCATGACGTTTGAAACATAGTAATTCTATGTAATAATTAAATGTTTTTAAGTCGTCAATTGTGATAATAATTGATAAACGTAAGGCCATATAATTATATATATTAACATTATTAAATGTTTATTAAGTAGCGTTAAAAATAATATTATATAATTTATATAAAATGAAAAAAAAGAAAAAACTGAAAAAATTTTAAAAGTTTGTTAAATATTTTTTATAAATACCATTTGTAATAAAAATTTTGTTACATAGTTTACCTTTTGTTTAATTTCTTCTTGGTACATAATGTCTAATTCCCCATTTTATATTAGCTTGCTCGTCTGTTTTTACAAAAGAATATACTGGACCATTAAATCCTGCATTACTTAATTTTATTTTCCAATCAGGACTAGAACCTTGTTAACATGGAATTAAAATATTAAATATCTTTAAAATTAAATGAATTCTTACATTTGTAATTTTTACAATAGAAGTATAATAAATTCTACTAATTGATTTAATAAATCAAATAATTTTTCTCTTTTATTTATAAATGTCTGTTTTGATATTCTACCTTCAAAGGTATAAGTTGATATTCATTTATTGCACAAAGAGGTGTTAATTAAAAAAAACTTTGAAAAATATCTGTAAATAAAATACTACCGGTTTTTTAAGTTAGAATGGAGTAAAGTATCAAAACTGACATTTATAAATAAAAGGAGGAATAACTAGGAAATATTATCAGTTTATTAAATCAATCAATAGAATTTACTTAAAATCATTTCTATTAAATATATTAATTTTTTTCGATATAAATTTAAACTTACTTCTTGTTCCATCAATAATCATAACAATTAAGTAGAAACAAATTACTGACAAAATTAAAAATTTCATTTTAATAAGTGTTCAGCTCTGAGTCTAAGAGAATACTAAAATCTCTTAGGATTGAAACAAATATTTTCACGTCTTGAACGAGCTAAAACATAAAAAAACGTCACGCTTGATTCATCGTTAAAGGGCTGAATTTGTTTCAGTGACTTTCACTTCTATTCGAGAAAGAAGGTCGCTTTTTACGTTTCAATGAATCTAGCGAAAGTTGTAACTCTAAAGTTAAAACTATCTAAAATTAAAAAAAAAATTTAGTAAGATTTTAAAATATAATATTTTTGTAATAATGGAGTTCTATTTATATATTTTTAATTTTAATAAACTTTATGAAATAAATTACTACTAAGTTAATGTTAATAACGTAATCAAAAAAAGAAATTTTTGCTACAAGAAAAAACTTAGAAAAAAATTCAATAATTTACGTAAATTTAAAGATGCGTAAATCACGAAGAAAATAATAAATTAACAAAAAATGTTACAGTCAACTAAAGATAATAATATAGATAACTAAAATTTTTTTAAAAGGAGTACTAGAAAAAATTTATTTTCATCTTAATCAATATTAGACATTGTATACTTAAACATATAGACAATTCCATTTTATTAAAAAGTTGTGCACACATGCTCTCCAATAATCAATAATTAATTAACAATGTTAAAATAAATATCGTACTCTTTTATTCGCGACCCTAGTAGAAACTTTGAGAATCAACTGCCCAGGTATTCGGGAGTTTCTTTAAACTGACATAATTCGTTAATATACAATAACGCTAGCAAATTTAAATGCTGACATTTTACACTAATAGACATAGAAATCGTCGATTATCAAAAGCAAATTTTATGAAACATATGCAACGATATCGATGTAATAGCTTATGGGAAGATTCATTTATAGTCTTCTTAAAATTATTTAATTCTGTGATGTATAAATCTTGATAAAATCTTGATTAACGATTCTTAGACAGCATTCAAGTTAATTTTTGGTAAAACTTAGTCTAAAAAAACCGCCGAATAATTAGCAGTTTTAAGGAGGTTCTTTCGCCAAACCAAAAACCAATATTTTGCATAAAACTGAAGTATTTTGTTTATAATATCTGTACAATTATCTTTGCAAAATATTACGGCAGGTCATCGGCCAAATAAATATAATATTAAAAACCGTATATTAAAGTCATACTACTTTACTATTTCTATCTAATATCATTTGAAAAAAAAAAAGATATGCACTACTTAAATTATAAACAAAATAAAATTCTCTTGAAATTTATTGAACCATAACATAAAAAATTGTGCAAATTCTTCAATTCAAAAGTTGTTACACTTCTGAATTAAATATATTTGTATTTCATATTCTAATTCACTAGTTTCTACTGATAGTATTTAAAATTATTTCTAAGAAAAAATTTTTGTAATGTGCGATACCGTGAGACCACTAATATACGCTACTCGGCGAAAGAACATCCTTAATTATTCTATTTCCCTCTAGGTATGTATTATGCTTCTCCATTGGAAAATTTCACAAATTGCGCTATTCACCCCATGGTATTATGCACACATCAACTATGTATACAATATATTTTCACATACAAAAACACCCGTACAGTCTGTAGTTTTTTTTTAATTTAATCCCCTTCCCTCCCCTTTGCTGCCTTTTCGTAACCATTATTTCATTATTTTTTTTTTAAGTAAACACGTAAAAATTCACGCGGTCCGCTAAAGTTGGAGCGATCGCTCGTGCGGGCATTTTTATTTTATTTAGAGACACACAAGTGTTCATTCATTGTCACTGATATCTTCGTCAGTCGTGAACTCGGAATGTTCGTCGGCATTGTCGACGTCCTCGGCTGTATCCTCATCGGACATCTCCCATTGCGGATGATCTACCGGGATGACTGGGGCCTCTTTCACGTCGAGCTAGAATAAAATTATTATTTTTATAAACATCCGACTAACTTTATTTGCGCTTTTCTGATAGATTATTATAAATTTAAGATTAGCGACAGAATTGACTGATTTTATTGGCAAGTATTTATTAGCTTCTTAAATAGCAATGACAAAAGTCTGTAAAATAAAAATGATCCTAATAGCTTTCTGACTTATCTTTTTATTGTCTGACAGTCAAGTCGTTAACTAAGAAAATGTGTAATTTTAAATTTATTGCTAAAATTATATTAATATTACTAAATTCATTTGAATTTAAAAAAACTTACATCAAGTATTCGAAGTTACAATAACGCTTTACTGTTTGTTTTCTTTAAATTTAATAAAAATTCTAATCTAACGCTTCATTAACCGCGCAACCAAGATTTTACTGATCCATTTGCTATTATCTACTTATACAAAACTCTTGTATTACCTAACTTGACTTATTGTTCACAGATTTGGTCTCCTTTTACTAAGTATTTAACTGCCAGGATCGAATCAGTTCAACATCAATTTCTTTGTTATCTGCCCTTTAAATTTAATATGCCAATGAACAGATTCGACCAAGATTTTACAGATATTGCCACCTCTTTCGGTTTTCAAACAATTAAATTTCTTCATCATTACCATGACTGTTTATTCACTTTTAAAATCATCAGAAATTAAATCAATTGTGCCCCTATCTTCGACTTATTTCATGAAAGGCAGCTTACTTGCAGCCTACGTTTCAATAGAGCCTTTTACGAAAATACATGCAACTCAAATTTTGGCTTTTATTCAACAATAAATCGGTTAAGACGCTCCTGGAATGTACTACCAACTAGAATCTCTACTTCGACGAATTTGGGTCATTTTAAGATTGCTATAAGCCAG
>UELX01001840.1:0-37792 GCA_900480035.1 Eupelmus urozonus
ATTTGCATGCGATGTGCATAGAGGAAGAAACCTCAAGGATTTTTAAAGCATATCCATAAACTTTTATTTTCAAATATTTAATAATACTTTTAATATTAAGGGTGCCAAACTAACCTGCCCTGCCAAGTGTGCCCCACCTTCCCCTAATATTGAAAAACACTGGAATTTCAGACAATTTGAAAAATTTTCTAAGCTTTCAATTTAAATAAATAATTGTTATTTATTAGTTTTTAGAAAAAAATTCAAATTATCAATAGAAAAACATACATATTTACTTTTTTAATTAAATTATGCGAAAACAATATTTTTAATAACATAAATATGAAACACCTTTATGCGCCTATCATATTCTTCGTTGAGCGAAAGAATGTTCTTTATCAAACACTTATAATTGTTTGAATGTTCTTTATCAAACACTTATTGATGTGTACAATTTCAACTAGATGAGAAAATGTTTGTTCTCTCATTACAAATTTACAATTATAATTTCCAACTTAATTTTTCATATTTCAACTATTAGAGATTATAAATTAAATTTATATTTATAAACGGAGAGATAAAACTTTTATACTGTTTTCAGAAAAACTTCTGCTTCGCTAAAAGAAGAAAAAGGAATCAATGCACGATCAACATAAAAAGCGAGTTACAAGTAAAAACAAAATTTATTGAATCTTCTCTTTTAAAGTTCAGGTTCAACGAACGTCATCGCCTACAGTCCTAGACCTTAGCAGTCTCTTGAGACAAACGCGCGCATTCATGGAGCATTCCACGATAGAAAAAGACCTAACCAAGTCAGTAGGTCACGCGTAGTACATTTACACTTTTTCCTCCTTTTTCGTCCGGGATTAATTTTTCTTTTTCTCGTGGTAGCGCGCTTTTAACTCGGTTTATTTTCGCGTACCACGTCACAGCTACGTTTTTCGCTTCCTTTTTAGTTTTGTCAGCTCTACTCGCACGGCTGGCTTTTTCACTTTTCATTAAAACTCGGCTCATTACGCTTTGTGTATGTATGTTTACGCGCGGCACACAGCACCGTTGGCATGGGCTGTGTATTTATTTTTTCACTTTCGCGATATTGTGATTAGCGCTGGGGTTTATTTCATCAAACTTTTCTGTAGGGCAAATGAGTAGATAAAGCAAACAAGTAGTGGTGTTAAAAAATCAAACAAATTTGTAAAATTAATTTTTATTGGAATTTCCTATAAATATTTTTTATATTTTCATATTGAGAGTTTCAAATACTAGTTAGTGTAATTTAAGATTATTTATTATAAATTAGTATAATTCAATAATTTTATTTTTATTAATATAATGTTGATTTTGCAGGTGCACCAGGAACCACATCTTTCAAAGCTTGATCCGTTTCGCAAAAGTTCATACTTTCCTTACTGATGAACCATTGATTCTCTCATATCCTCCAAACTTCGCTTTAAACCACGTCAAACGATACTATCAAAATCGAACTATCCTTTCATCCCAAACAGTATCATTAACAAACCAGCACTGAATACCTCTACCTGAAAATTGACCAAATTCCCAATCCCCCGCTCAATCGTAAACAACACCGGATCGATTCCGTTAAATCACCACGCGATACAGTACACGGATTTCATCCCGTACACCTCCCACGCTTTATCACGATAACACTCTGCTTCGTCTATTTCCCTCCATCTCACTCTCACTCTCTCTCCGCGTCCTTCTCTCTTTCACGCATAAACCGGCGAACGGGGGATGCTGCATTCCAGAGCAGACGCGCGCCACACGTTTGAATGCCGTGGGAGGATGAGGGAAAAAGGGGGTTCCCCCTAGTCGCCACCCATATATACACGTATACATATACACGTACTCACCCGTGTATACACGTGCTTCTCGAAACGAAAGCGTGTGTGTAGGACAACCTGTAGCCGCAGAGAGAGAGAGAGAGAGAGAGAGAGAGAGCCGTGACCTTGACGTTGCAGGCCGCGAGTTTGTGTTGGTATACATGGACGTGGCCCGCGCCGCTCTTCTTACGTATGCGCGAGAGAGACTCGAGAAAGAGAAGCTATATATATATATACACACATTGCCGTCTCTATCGCGCTTTTCTCTCGCGGTGTGTTGACCCTCTCTTTTTCTCCTACTCGGCGCGCCTGCATGCCGGAGAAGGACGGCCGTATCGCTTATATATACACTTATCCCCTGCGCCCCCCGCGCACTTCCGGGGAATACCCTGATTCGCTGCTGTCTCTCTCGCTCTCGCGGTCTGTAATTCGCTGGCGATGAACTGTCTTGCTCTCCTCGGCAGACGTAATGTATAGTCTACGGCGCGTCTACGTGTGGGTATGCGGATGTGTGTGACGACAACGACCTGTGCGATTTATTTTCGATAAGCCACCGAACGCGCGTAGCCGTGAAAGTTTTCTCTCTTTCCTACTATCGCGTGGCTTTCGCTTTCGTTTACTGAAAGATTTATCGGTTTTCGCGTGACGTCGGCGTTGGTTACGCCATTGTGCGATTCTCTTTTCTGGGTTCTGATCGTGAGTGTACTATACTGGCGTGTATTGAGCTATCGATGAGGTATGTAAATATTTATGTATGCGTGGTGTGTGTATATGTATATAAAAGCGAGCGAATTGTCTTATCTGATCATTGGCTTTGTTTACGAGGTTACAGAGGTTCAACGGACGAGGAGAGTAACAGAGGTTGCGCAATGTTTATATCGACTGAATTGTGTGTGTTTGCCGAATGATGCTCGTGGCGATGCGTGCTGATTGTTTAGGTTATCTTTCGTAGTTTTGGAGAGTAAGCTGGTACGTAATATTTTTGTACGAATTAAACTTATGAGCTTTGAGTGATCTCACCTGAGGATCTTCTTATCTTTCATTAGACGAATTTCGAACTATTAATTATCTATTGACTTTTTTCACCTGTCACCTGTAAAGATTTAATGATAGTTGAATGAAAAGTAAATAAACAAACGACTACAAACATAACGAATAAAAGACAAGGTCTGTTAATTAAGTGCGATTTATGTTATGTTATAGAATTCGAAAATAAGTTTTAAAACAACTTGCCATTAGCGGTGCTGCCCCGCTCCATAGTTTTAAATAGGTTTACTTAAAAATTGATAAAAAGAAAATTAAAGAAGCTTTTTTTACTAGAATGTTAGGTAGAATAACAAGTTTAAAAACATAACGTTAAGTTAAGTACGTTAGTAATTTATCTTATCAGCGTCAATCTACACTTAAAACCATTTGAAATAAATATACGTTCAATTTCTTTTATTTTGATCTTAGTTTTAACATTAAGATATGTACAAAATATACTCTAGCTTGTTATTGTCTATAATGTGAATAAATTTTTAAAAATTTTTAATTTTTATAGTAAAGTTAAATAGATAAACTTTATTGAGCATTTATCCACATTCACCCTAATAAAATTATAAGAATAATAACAAATATTAGACCGTAAATTAACAAGTTAAAAAACTAATTGCTTTACTATTAACGAAACAATAACGTTGATAAGATTGATGCAAAGATAGAGAGCTTGTTCTCAGTTTAAGTATGTTTATTTATTTGCTCCATAAATTTTTCGATTGATATAGTCGTTCTTTAAATAAATATCTATTCTATCGATGTAATAGACATGAGCTTAAAAATACATAAGTATTATTAATAGAGTTATCCTGATAAAAGTTTAGTAATAAGGATTACTAAACGACCTTACGATCATCATAACAACAACAAAGTACATCTTTTCGAATACAAAAATAAGCTCCAAAAGCTCCCGAGCCAATCAAGCCTAACCATAATCTACCCCGTTAATCCACAAACAACTCTGACGTCTAATATAAACGTAACTGTCGAACGTGCAGCGCGTGCGTAGCTAACATCGAACGAACCACCACGCACATAACCGAAATTCCTCGACTCACCCTATAAAACTCCCCCCCACCCCTCCCCTACGATGGCTCTCGTCAGTTCCCTCACCTTCCCGATCGTCACAGCCGCCAGCTCACCATTCATCTCGTCGCACACCCCCAAATCCCCCCAAACTTCGTTCTCTCTCTCACTCTGTACACACGAGTCCATTGACCCTTCAACACCCACAGACACGCACGCACACATACACTTGAAGCTTCTCCTCTCGTCCTTTCTTCTCAGCGTCTGTCTCTTTCCAGCGTATATAGCCGGCTCTGTATGTATATATATATACACGAGCGCTGCCCTCCCCCCGCACGCCTCGGGAATACCCCTCCGATGATCGGCGCAGCCTTTATCTGTCTCTCTCTTTCCTTCTCTCTCACTCTCTCTCTCTTTGACTGCTACGGGATAGCCCCGCTATTAAAGCCCAGCACGGCACTTTAAAGCGAGCGCCCGACTCTATATATATATACACACAGGGCCAGACTCTCCATGTATACGCGCCTTTACGTGTGTATGTGTGGGTTTGGCTTTGCATCGCTTTCCGAAGGTCTCTCTCTGGATGTTACTGGGTCACGCGGAGCTGCGTGCGAGTGTGCGTGACCTGCTTTCCTGTCTCTTGCCCGTCCTTTTTGCATCCCCTCCCCTCTCTTTCTCCGCGCGCGTATATAGACGTATACACGGGAGGGTTAGCGTGTGCGTGCCTTTACGGAGTAGGCCATTGACCTCTGCACTTGTATGTACGTATATATATACGCGCACGGTCCTTCGGCTAGACTGATGAATGGCCTGCTGCTATGCTGCTCTGTAAGTGAGTCTCGGACGTTTGAGCGCGCTCTGTGATATGGGGGGCGCAGCGAGCTTACACGAGGGCGAAAGTGATTATATGGGGAATGAAGAGCGCTTTGCGAATGCAATTTCGAGAGAGCGGTGTGTAGGAGTGTGATATTGCGCATTAAGAGTTTCATTTTTCTCGTATTCGATTATATTCGCCGGCGTCAAGCTGGGATAATTGGATTTGCGTTTACGCGTGCCTGGCTTATTATGGCTCGGGGGTGGGTATGTAATTAGGCTGGATTACGATATAGATGGGGAAGACGGAATATGGCAGTGGTATGAATTGACTGTAGTATTGAGTAATAAAATGTAAAGCGAAGTTGGGATATATCGGCCGTAAAGGTTTATGGCCGGGATATGGATTTTTTGTGAGCCGACTTCATCATTCGTCTGCCTCCCCCGTTAGGTTGAAAATAATACGATTACCTTAGAGTCCCGCCTCAATACGTTAAAAGGATTTTTATGTACTTCGTTTTTCCAGAACTTGTGTTATAAAAGTGAGGCCTGGACGAGAGCGCGTTTATTGCGGGGAATATAATGGAATATTTATTATTGATGTGAAATAAGGATTATAGTACGTGCCATTATAGTTTTGGAAAGACGGGAGTTTATTGGATATCAGTGTTTTATTAATTAATTGTTGAGTCTGATGTTGAAACAGTTAATAAAAAGATACTCTTTTTGAGATAAAATGACATTGACTTTTTTAAAAGTAAAATTCATTTAAATTCTAATAACTTTATAAACCAATAATTGAAAGTAACCATCATTTAAAATTACTATTTAAACAAAACATGCTTTAGTAAAAACAATTAAATCAACTTTAATTTTGAATCGATGAAATTTAGTTAAATATTTAATAGTTAAATAAAATATAGCCTTTTTCACTTTTGATTTTCTTTTTAAGTTTTTGTCTACTACATTTCTTGATATAATTACTAGTGGTGAAACAATACTTGTATCACTGAGAATCAGTAGAAACACCTGAGATCCGGTCAGACTTTCCATTTCCAAATTTTTTAACATATCAAGATAAGTCCATAAGCGATTGAGACAAACATCAACGCACCCTCCGTAACCGTGAATAAAAGAGAGGAATATGCACTGAAAGCGAAGAGATTGCTCAACTTTTCGCACAAAACTGGGCCAGACATTAAATTAATTCGAGAGAAAGCCGTGTCCTGCTCCTCCAGACTTTCACTCTTCTGCGTATATATCGATGCAGCTCTCGGATCTTCAAGGCGACAATTCGATGAAAAGTTTGGTAGTGCGTAGGGAAAAACCACGATTTTTCAAGAAAAAAAATGTTGTTAAGAAATTTGAAAAACTATGTGCTCTTGCTACTGTATTTGAAAACGAAAAAAAACTTGATTATATCAAATATTTTTCAATTTCTGATTCTCTCAATTAAATCAATAAAAGATTTTTTAATAATTTGTTAAAATTAGATTTACTGTACAATTTGAAGCGTTATTAATCAAACAAAAATATTCATTTTATCCTTTTTATTATTTTCAAGGTAGAATCGATTCGACATAAAATAAAGGGTCATGAGAAGAAAAGCAACAATAATTATTATTATTATTCTTATTTATTTTTAAATAATCGACCACTACAGTACAATATTCACTCTGATAATTACAACCGTCGCTTCTTGCCGGCGCGCGATCAGGCGACGATCGAAATATATCTCTCTCTCTCTCCTATTGTTTTATATCCTTTTTCCAATTCTTCATTTTCGCCTCGAGTTTTCGTCATCGAAGCGTCATTGCATTATATTGTAATGTTCATTTTACACTTTTAGTTTAATCTCACATCACTTTTATCATCGTCTCAATTTTTTCTTCTCTCGATAGCCCACGCTCACGCTCGCTTTCGTTAAAGTGAGAATCGCTTAATTAACAATCGCTATACGTATCCGATCCTCTCAAGTAGTTTTTGTTGACACTTTCCTAGATATTTGCGACTTTTATCGTTACGCTTACAGGTTTTTTTTTACTGGTTACTGTATTACATGACTTAAAAAATGGACCGACTCTATTATATAATGTACGTGGCGAAAAGTGAAAAATCAAAAGTCTTATGCATCGTTAGATTTTCACTTTTTAATCCATCTTTTTCCTTTTACTGTTCAGACTCCCCTTTATCGCTCTTTCTCTGTGTTATTTCTGTAAGGCCATAAGTGAAATACCTAAATTTTTAATATTCAACGCTAGGTATGTGTATGTATATAAATTGTTGTTATTTTTTGTCATAATTTATCATTTTATCGCTATTCTTTTAAAACTCCTAATTTTTCAAGACATAACATTGCACAGAAACGTTTTGAATTATTAACGTTTTAACCTTAAACCAACCGACTAGATACAGTAAATGATAAAATAATAAGCCTACAAAAATTGAGCCCCGGATATTAACTCGGCAAGCACAATAAAATATCAAAACAAATTCTGTATTTAGTAGAAAAAAAATATTTAAAAAAAAATTCTGTTAAAAATCGCAACAATTGATTTTGCGCTTTCCACCATCACCGGACCGTCCCGCTTTTTTTATTTTCTTCTCATCATCACAATTTCGTATATAGACGCTCATGGCAGTGTTACGTCCGCCGTCGGCACGATTCGCTCGATTCGAAGTTTAGTAATAGAATCAAGGTCTAAGTGATCGCGTAAAACGCTTACGGCAACTTAGACGCGACGGCGGCTCAGTTTTTTTCTTTTTAAGTTCCTTCGACCTTTTTTTTTGTTTTTTATGTACAGGGTGGTTCATCGGGCGTCTTGGGTAATGTTTATATAGAAACTAGTTTTGAATTTGATGATGTTTCTGTGAAGAGCGTCATTAGTCGTGTTTTCTACTTATAATTATTGATGTGATTTTATGCGTTGTTTAATGATATTTCTTTTATGTTGTGCGCAAGATTCTAAATTGGATTAGGTCTATGGAGAAATTAATATTAAAATTTAAAAAGTTTACGTTCACAATAAGAACTTACTTTCACAATAAGAAAAATCTATTTTGGATGCGAGATGGCGAAACTACAGCTGTGGAATTATTTTTTTCATAAAAGGACACATATTTAAGAAAGTGGAAATATTCTCAAAAACGACATTGCAGGTTCTAGCTTCTAATGAAAAATCTTCTTGCTTCTAGCGGAAAACCTCTTCTTCTTAGAAGTAATCTGCTTGAAGCTACCGAAGCTGAAATATTTATCACCCACGATATCTTCTTATAGAAAGAATATTTATTGAAAAAATTGTTAATTAACTTTAAGATTTTTGCTTAATTCAAGTAGGATTCATTTTTAAGCAAAGTGGATTAGAAGGAAAAGGTTTTTTTCCTTGGTTCTAGTGGTTTGATACTATAAAATTAACTTCAAACAAATGGTTTTTGCATCCGGAAGAGATTTTTCTGAGTGCATTAATCACTGATTATTACTTTAAAAAATTTCAAAATATAAAAACAAACTAGCAGTACCAAAATAATTTAAAAATTACGTCATGATTTTTTAAATGGTGTTTCAGTCTAGTATTATTTATTCGCGATTAATTTTGGCCGGCCTGTGTATATGCTTGTGCTTTAGCGTAGCCATGTTCAAGCTACGGAATAGCAAAAATAAGGAAAATATGTTAATGTAAGATTAATGTTAAATAATTAAAGAAAAATTAAAGTATTTTCAAATAATTCAGAAAATAAATTTTCTTTTACTATTCGACTAATAAATTTCTCATAAATGTTGTTATACTCATTAAAAATTAAGAAAGAAGCTGAATTATGTAATGATAGTTCATAAACTTATTGCATTCCAAAAATTCAAGATAAAAATAATAATATGAAGGTAAACTGATTCAATAAAAAAATATTAATACAATTACTGTATAAGGAAAAACAATCGCAACAGAAGAATGAGAATCGCAAGTGAAAAAATAAAGAAAAAAACGGTTTTGATTTTTTTTGTTCATACATTTATTTTGCATTTATTTACTTAAATCGTCGGAGCATCCGTGCAAAAGTCACTTGGAGAACAAGCGAGTCTTATAGAGGCGGGTCGAGGCGGCGTTGTTTTTTTTTTTATTATTTTATTTCTCATTACTTAAAAACTCATTTTCCGATATTGTATACTTCGTTTTTCCCCTTCTTCACGAACAACTTTGCACAACGAAAAAAGCGAATCGACGAACAAAAAAAGTTACACAAAGAAGAAAGAACGACTCGCTGTTCTTCTTTGTCTTCGCCACCATAAAAAGTCGCAGCACAATTAAAAAATAAGAAATGAAAATTAAACGGGCTATTACATAGAGAAAAAAGAGGAGCCATCGTCCTCATTCTCCTCTTTTTTCTCTGTACACACGTACACGTAGATTATAAACTTTATTTCCATTAGCGTACCTTTCAAGCGCATATTTATACATCGTATCTGCAGGGTGGGAGAGTCGAGAAATAAGTAATCAGAATAATTATTAATTATAGTAATGATAATATTAATAATAATCGTAATAATAGTAATAAAAAAAGGGAGCGAAAAATTACAGAAAAAAGACGAGAGACTTGGAATGTTTTGCATGCACGCACGCACGAGAACGAAACATAATATTAATCAATTAATTAAGAGATGGGAGGGGAGGAGTAGATTGGAGGGGTTAAAGGAAGAGAGGTACGGGACAGACGGGGAGGAGAACTGGTATACAATAAATCGTTATACATTATGTTATAATAATAAAGGACAAAAAATTAAAAACTAAATCGATTTTTTTCTCATCTCAATACGATAAATCGCCTCTATTTCTGGCACACGACCTAAGCCACAGTTTTTTGTAAATTCTTAAACGCTGGAAGTTCATTTGAAAAGAAAAAGATTATTACCAAGCGGCTCGGGATGGCTCGGTTGCTCGCAATAAATTAAGCTCTAAATAAATTATAATTGAATGTTACAGCGTGATAAATCAAGAGTTTATTTCATACGTCGCTACACGGTTCCTCATTTATTTTCATCGTCATCAGAGCCACGAAAAACTATTCACACATAGTTTTCTTTTTCAACTTAGTCGTTCGACAACACCATATATTCTTCCGCTCCTCTCACAAGTCGCACTAGAAAGGCGAGTCTTCGCTTATCTGGATCTTCGAGCACAATATATATTTATATATAAAGTTCATCATTTAATTTCTCATTTACTTAATTTTTCTCTTAAATTACTCCTCCTTTTACTCTTTATTTTCACCTTTTTATTCAACAATGATCCTTGTGTATGTGTGTTTGTGTGGCCACTTGGGCCGCTTGTGCAGATGTTGTCGGTCTCGAAATTTTATTTATTTATTTTTTTCTTTTAGTCTTGATCATCTCGTTTGCACGTATAGATGTGAATTTTCGTGTATATTAGTGTAGCGTGTTGTCGTGTGTACATGTATAGTATATTCGTGTTCACTAAATTACAAATATATATATATAATATATAGCATGTATATTTATAAAATTTGAATGAACGCTCTCGGTTGAACCAGAGTTCTACCTCCTCATTCGCTCATTGGCATCAGGCACACACCGTAGCAATCACTTGCCTCTTCTACATACCTCGAAACGTTTATTATGTTCTACAACTGTTTTTTTTTGTCTGTTTAAATCGTTTTCTCTCTAACTCAGGCGCTCTAATCTCTCTTTCTCTCCCTCTCTCACTCCTCTCTTCATTTAATCATTATGCAAAAATACTAGTTGAATCCCTGTACAGAACCATTTCGACAGTGTTTTGTGTGTTTTAACGCAGGTCCGTTGTCCCCCCTTCCCTCTCTCTCTCTCTCTCTCTTTAGTCCTATCCGATTAATGCTTCATTTATTTTGCCCTCTACGTCATTTTCTAAACGATAACCTCTCTTATCGCACTACCTAACCTCTCGTCTTTTTTATTCAAACTTTACTTTTATTTTGTCGTAATAACCCATATTTACTTCTGCTTCTAAATGTTTACTTACAAGGTATTTGGTTTGCCTTTATGCAACACACTCCGACGTGCAACGTGTTTATTTATTTATTTAATTTTTTTTTATCATTTTTCATTTTTTCTTTCACTATTCTCTCGCTCTCTTCGCTCTCTCACTCTCTCTTTCATCTTTAGGTATATAAATTATGGTAATGATTCGGTAGTATTTAAGATTATCGTTATTATTAATTACTTTAATATTATCGTAATGATCAGCGCCACCGCCTTTGTCGCCGCGTTCTCGCGCGAAATTTTCAAACCTTTACAATGCATCTATGTTCAAATTCTTTCGTTCTTTATCTTTCTATCATATTTCTCTCTGTCTCCGTTAAAAGGGAAAGGGCACAAAGAAAAAGCCATTTTTCTCGCAGCCTTCGTTTTAATGAGATGGTTTATGAAAATAAAACGAGGGATGCTAGAACATAGAAAACCGAGAAATAAAAGAACCAGAATCGTCTGGCGGTCTGTCATGAAACCTCAGAGTCATCGGTTCGTCGCACCATCGAATATCGTCATGGCTTCACATCGCCGATGTCGAAGGCTACTGATTCCGCTGGCTCGATTGGTCACGAAGATAAAGGCAAATCATTCGAAGGCTTGTACTTTATTATTAATTGAAATAAAAAATTAAAAATAAAAAAGAGAAAATTAAAAACACAGGAGACATCAATAGAAATGAAGAAAGTAGACAGACAATAATTACGAGTTAACACGGGTTTGCCGATGGGTCATAATCGCGTTCTTTCTTCGCTCATTTAATTTTTCGCGATCCTCTTCGGCGCGCCGCAAGAGCACTGTCAACAGTGCCGATCCATCCCTTCGCCAGTCACAACGTCGTCATTATCATCATCATCATCATCAGAATCGTTAGACGAATCGATCACATTGGTGCGAATGAGTAGTTTGTGTGTGTCTGTGTGTCTTGCCGGTGTACGCGGGCGCGCTTGTGTGTTTATATATGCGTTGATAATCGTTCAGTTGGGCAGGCTAAAAAAGAGTCCTCTCTCGTCGGTTAATAATAATGACAATGAATCGCATCGTTGTCGGTGTGTGGCCTCGCGCGGGATCTTTCAGAGCAGGTTAGCATCGTGACGATCGTTAACGGCAGCGGCGGGCCCTTCTCGCGCCCCAGCAGGTCACTTCTTGCTCTTCTTCGTGGGTGGCTCCTGCACCGAGTCTTGGGAGGAGTCTTCCTCAGTGTTGGCCTCCTCGCTCTCCTCGTCCGTCGGCCTTGGCGTGCTGTCCTCGTTTGTGGGCAGCGAGTCGTTCGTGTCCTCGCTTGGGACAACAGTAGCCGGCTGGGCGGTTATGGGCGTGGCTGGCTTATCCAGCGAATCCTCGGTAAACGAGGTAGTAGTGCTGTTCTCGTCGATCGCAGCAGCTGGTTCGCTCTTGCCGTTTGAGACGAGCTTTCCGTCGCCGGCGGTCGTCGTCGTGACCGTCGGTACAGCTGTCGCCAGCTCTTGATTACTGTCGTCGGACGGCTCCTGCGTGGCTTCGCCGTTGCTGGCTGGGTGCGAGTTGCCGTTCTCAGTGGTGCTAGTCGCTGTTGTGCTGCTGCCGTTAGTGTCCGGCATACCGTCAAGCAGCTCGGGCTTCAGCTCCGAGGCGACGTAGTGCGTCCAGAGGGCAAGCTCCACTCGGTGTGGACTCCAGGTCGTACCGTTTGTGTCTGCAAGCACAAAATTTAGAACACGTTTAGTTTGTTGTTATTGGAAATTAATTATGCAGAGATCTGAACGATTGAACTTATGGAATGATTTTTGGAAATTCAAGTTTTGAAACTGATAATAATATTTTAAATAATAAACTTAATTAATTTTAAATAAAAAACAGAAGTTTGAAAACTAATATATAAATAAATTATCATATAAGTATCATTGAACTGGTTAATATTTTTTTGACAAAAATTTTTTTGACGATAAAACGAAAAAGCGAGACTCACTCTGTTTGTTAAGCCTTTCGACGGTGTTCTGAATGTGCTGCACGAAGTTGAGATACTCCTTGGTCGTGTAGTCGATGCCCTCGATCTCGGGTATGGCCATGAGGCACTCGTCCGCCATGAAGGGCGCGTTCTCGGGCGAGGCGGCCGCCAGCAGGGCCGAGGCCATCGTCGTGCCCACTCCCTTCAGATTCGACAGGGCGGTTATTGCCTGCTCGAGGTTCGGCAGTTTCTTGAAGGCCTTCTTCGTCTCGGCCATCACGGCCCGCGGCGTGTTTACCTTAACCAGGTATGACAGCTGTGGGTAGAACTTGCCGCGCTAAGAACAAACAGGAAAAGCAGAAGGGCTATGGTTAACATTGGTTTGATGATTGATTTTATTTTTTAATGTTTATTGTTGGTAATTTCGGTAGACTTTCGGGTTAATTAGAATGTACTGGACATTGTGTACTGTTTCAAGTTCAATAACAATCGTAATTGTTGAATGGTTGCTGTTCGATGAAAATGTCCTTCGATTGCAGTGCTGCTGTGCGTTTATTAACGTATCAAGTTTTTTATGATTCTTTAAAAAAGCTATTTACCAAATTAATAGATTTATAAAAAGAAGCTTTGTTGCAAAAATAAAGTTATAAAGGAATATAGACAAATGTATTTATGTGTATTTTTTTCGATAATTTTTTAATTAACGATTTAAAATTTTGATAAAATGACCGATACTAGTAAACTTTGTTTAAAAAAAAAAAAATAAAAAAAACATGCAAATAAACTTACAGTTTGTTTCCATTTCATAGTTTGTACCAATTCTTCGTGGTTCAAATGAGCATCCTTGCCACGGGATTTGATCTTCTTTGGAAGCTCATTTTGGTACCTGGAACACAAAATTAAATAAAAAATTAATATGATACTTAAGATATAAATCATTATTTAAAGGGAATTCTATGAAAATAAATAAAAGAATAACTACTTATTATTAATAAAACCTAAAACTAATAAAAGATTCAATTCTATTCCAATCTGTTAACCGCAATCGCTCGATTGGTAAGACAGTTGCTCCGGCATTTCAATTTTTAAAAGTGTAAAGCCGCAAAATGATCCATGTAACTTCGTATTCTTTTGCGCGTTCTACACGTATTTTAAAGAGAATTGAATAAATAATCATAAATATGTATCTCCTTGTTTTTTAATATGCATATTTATTCATAAATTATAAATTATATTAATTTTTCAAACATTTATTCCAATTTTTATTTCTTGTAAAAAATGAGACAATTTTATAATATTCTATTAACGAGGCCTCAAAAAAGTTACCCGATAAATAAAAAAGAGCGTCGGAATGACTCTTTATATATTTACAAACCAACCACAATGTCAATACCGCATACAATAAATAAATAATCGATCCTACACTAACCACCTTACCCATCACCACATTACCCTGACCAAACCCACCTCCAATAAAAACCCGAAAATCCCAAATAAAAAACAAAAAAAAAAACCTCAACAAACCGAAACGATCACCTCCTCACCAGCGCGTGCGTCGGAAGCGCAACGTGCGCGCGCGGTCACAAAAGGCCAGAAAGCCGGCGCGCGAGAGCGAAAAAGGAGGAAGAAGAAACGTACAGGCATATAATCGAGATGAAAACGAGCGCGCCGGGCGTATACAGGTGTGTATGTGTGTGTGTGAGCGAGAGCGCGCGCGCCGGAGAGAGAGAGAGAGAGGGACAGAGATCCGTCTAAGCAACCTTGACACACACTCATGGGCCGGCAACGCGGAATAGGGAATGAAAACAACGGTACGGAGCGATACGCGGCTCAGTGCAGCCGGTGACACGATGTCGTGCGTACGCGCTCCTCTTTGGTAATACACTCGATGAATGAGTAAGAGAGAGAGTGAGGATTGCCGGCGGGACGAGTGAATGACGTTGCGCGTGGATTTTCAGTTTTTGGTTTTTCGAGTTTTTGGTGGTGATGGGCTTGGTGGGTTTGGTAGTGGTGAGGTGGTGGTGAGTGTGGTGTTTAGGTGTGAGGGTGATCGAAGTTTTTGGTGTTAAAGTGTGAAGGGTTGAGATGGAAGATTATTGGAACTGTTTAATCCCGCTTTATTTGAAGGTCTAAAGAATTTTGAAATTTTAAATAAAACTTGAATTGGAGTGCAATATTTAGTCGATTTGCGATGTGTTGTATGAGATTATATTGTTGACTGTTATTGAAAGTTATGTCAATAAGTTTTTTCTCTAAAATTGTGCTAGGTTTTATAAGATCATTTCATCAATGAATAATGTTGAAAAACTACATAAGTTTTAGTTAGTTTTGCAATAATTTTTCGCGATCCTTTGTCATCAATTTTTTCATATTAAAAGTATATCGTTTTGTATTGATTCGATATTTACCATAAATCTCTATGTTCCTTTATGGCCAAGTCAATTTAAATTAAAAAGTATTTATTAATTGCATCTGGGCTTTTAAATGATAAAAGAAAGTAAAGTTAATATCCAGGTAAACTTTTTTACTTACTATAATAAAAACATTTGTAAAGTTTTTAGACTTAACTAAGACAATTAAAAAAATTTTCAAGAAAAATATAATATCATTTTATACGCAAAGGTCAAATGAAAATGAATTCCGTTTTAATCACAAAGTTTACTAGTCGTCAAAGTTTAATGCTCCAGGTATTTTAGTGCTATTTATAAGCTTAAATAAAGATTATAAACCCCAGGTAAACCGTCTATTATTATATTAAAGGAATTCATAAAAAGTTCTTCTAAATAAACTATAAAGAAAATAGTTTTTAAAACACTTTTATCCACTGATATATACACAGTGATGAAGAACAAGTGATAAAATTAAATTACTAAATAAAAGTATAAATATTAATGCTAAATAAGTAAAAGTGCAGAAAATTATCCAACGATGGCACTGCCCCTGCGAGCAGCATTTAATTTTTAAAGGCTGTTATTTAAAATGATTACATACTGCTTTTTTACAACTTTACACGTATTTTTTAAAAGAATTATTATTAAGTCTATTTAAGGATAATATTTAAACGCAAATTTGAAACAATTTAACTAAGTTTTTAAACATTTTTAATATTGAATAAATACACTGTAGGTTGTTTGTTGTATGAATAATTTAGTATGTGCTTAAATTAAAACTATATTTGCTACATTGAGAGAGTACAATTTAAACATTATTTTAAAAGGGTAGATAAGTTGAGGTTTAATTTGAGTTAATATTTACTTAATATCATCAAAGGGGGCGCGTGCTAATATTTAAAATGATTTTATTGATAAACCATACTAAATGAAACAATTTATAATAAATATCAAATAAACAAACTTTGTTTAAGTTTTTATAGCAATAAAAAGTTTACCTCAAGCGAAAAATCGTTAAATTTCGTTAAGAGATTTTAAGACTTCTTAAAAAAGAATCGCGCACCTAGTCACTTAAAATTTTTCGAAAAATAAACTCTTTTTCAAGTAAATTACTACCCTTAATTAACCGTAATAACTCAGCTTTGTTCCTATCCTTTCTAAAGATAGACCGTATAAACAGTCCACCAAAACCAAAAACGCGAAATTAAAATCTCCCCGGTGAAATTTAATACATCGCTAATATCGCCCTATTAAAATCAGATTTATCGACGTCACATCCACTGAAATTTCCAATAATGAGCTATTTTCAAAATTATACTTCCGGCCCATGAAAAATATCTGCTCCTGCTCCAAGCAAAGAGGAAGCGCCCTATAGATACGAGACACCGGCGATGAGTTTTTCTTAACGACTCCCCGTCCATTCCGAGCCGGTATAATATACGCATAGAAAATTCCGATAGAGCAACGTTTTATTTTAACTCGCTCTTTATCATAGCGGTTCTTCTCTCTTTCTCTTTCTTTCGTTCTCTCCATGCTCGTTAAAAGACAGAAATTAAAAGTGATTGTTTCCCTTTCATTATGAAAAGCTAATAAAGGAAGATTGCCTTGCGCGCTCTTTTTTCGCAGTTTTCCACGAAAATTAATTCGGCCGAGAAAAACGAGTGCGCGAGCCGCTTCATAAAAAACAGCGCGTCTCTCGTCTTCCCGTTATTAAAATAGTGTTTCGCCTCTTTTCCATTATACATAAACCGCGCGCCGCTGCAGGGCGAGTTAAATTTTTTTTCTCCCTTCCACCTAATTAAGCGCCAGGCAAATTGGAAAAACTAAAAGGGTTAATTCAGCTCTATCGCACGGGGGCACTTTCAATTTTTGTCTTGACGGCAAAAGGTTTACGCCAGTGCCAAAGAGCGGCTTGATAAAGCGCGATTTAAAAGGTAAAAGCGGTGTCGTTATAGCGAACGGATTTAACGTCTATGAAGGGACTAAGGCAAAGGTTTTTCCAGGCTGCACCCTTCCCGGCTGCCTTCATTAAGAAAATTAGATTCCCATTAAATCGAGCTTTACGAGCAAAGCAAATTTTTTCCTCTTTCATCACCGAGTGCAGGTTGATTTTTGTGTTTTTAATTTACAATTCATTAAGGCGTTCCGGTGAAAAAGGTTGCGAGTGTTTTAAGAGGCTGCGTTTGTTGAAATGAAAACACATAATTATGCTCCGAAAAAAGGGTAATGGTGCTATTTGATATATTTAGTAGTGAACTATTTGATATAAAAAAACAATTTTATTGCAATATAAAAAATAATTTAAATTTGAGACAATGAAATTGTAAAATATATATATATATTAACTTGAATAGTAAAAATTTCGGAATGAAGACAATAAAGTGGTCTGTTTACGTGACGAAAATTGAAGTTCCAAGCGGCGCTCGTCCAAGCAAACTCATCGAGATGCCGTGCGAACTATACAATGTTCAATCTTTGAAATAATGATAGAATTTTTAAAAAACAACAATTAATAGTGTTATTATTGTTTCTTTTCACTGCATTAATACACTATTTATTAATGCTTTAAAATAAAAATGCAATAAACGTTATGTTTTTACGACTACTTTATGGTATAGAATCATAAACGGAAAGCTTCACCATCGATCAGCGCCTTAAGACAATCCCCTTAAAAACTCAATCCCGTTAGCAAAAGCCTCGATCAATATTCAAACTTACATCACAATCACAAAATTACCTTCAAAACAACATAATTAATACTCAAACCCCAAACCAGACGCAACAACCCAACCGCAGCGTCCGCCTCTGCTCCGAAACGTCCCCAGCTTACTTCCGGTCCGACTCTCCCCAAAAAACCCTTCAATATCCCGCAAAAACCTCCTAACAACACAATTTTCCATTCCCAAAAAAAAACACAATCCCTGAAAAGCCCCAGGTCGTCGCATCCGCAGCTACCTCATCATCCCCGTCGCGTCTCTTTCTCTCTCCGCGATCGAACGCGCGCCAGCGGAAGCCCCCACCACGGCTCGGCGTTCCTCAGCCAGCCGCTAAGCCAGCGCTCCGTTCTCCGAAGCCCGCTTTCCGAAAAAAGCCCCCCCTTAACAGCAGCCCCTTAAAATTGCGGAAAAACCGTTGCAAAAACGGCCCGTCGCGGAGTCGAGAGCGCGAGCTACCGCACGACGGTCGCGAGTTCATTGTCCGGCGGAGCGCGCCGCGAGTGTCTCCCGGTGCCTCTCCTCTCTCTCTCTCTCTCTCTCCCTCGAAATTCGAAAAGTACAGTCGCGCGCGCGGCCGCGCGAAAATTCGAAATCGCGGCCGTATCTCGGGATTGATCGACGCGCGGTTTGTGAAGCAAAGGAGCAGGCGAGAGGCAGGCTTGGAAAGAGAGCGAGAGGGACGAGGACGCGCGATCGCCATTACGCGTCCCTCGTTTCAGTCTCTCGTTCCGAGCCGTTTGCCTCCGCTGGATCGTTGTACTCACCAGTTGTCGAGCTTGATGAGCTCCTCGGACTTCTTGGACTTGTGGTTCTCGGCCTTGAGCCTGAGCGCCTGCGGGTAGAGCTTGAGTACGTGCTCGAACTGGCTGTGAGTGCCCTCGGCGAAGAAAGTCGCCGAGTCTTTCACGGAAGCCATTGCGCCCAGTGCCGCTCCGTGGTCTCTCTATACGTACGGTACGCTATAGTAGTCGGCAGCGCCAGGCCAGAGCACAGCACAGCGCGCAGAGACCCCGTGTATACGTGTGCGCTCACGGCTCTCTCCCGCTCGCTGTGTTTGCGTGGAAGTCTCTGTATGTATGCGGCTCTCTCTGAGGCCTTGGTTGGCCGGCGGTGCCGCTAGGTGGCGCTTCCTAACTCTCTCTCGAATATACTACTCGGGGGGGCTAACCCCACCACTAGCGCGGGCTTGTCCCGTCGTTATATCTCTGATGGCTTTGCTCCGTCTCTCTCTCTCTCGCTCTTGGCTCTTGTTTGTGTGCGTGTGTGTGTACGTGGGTAGCAGCTGCGTCGGTGTGTGACCACGCGAGAAATTCCTTCTCCTTCTCGTTGCCTAGTCAGAGCGGCGCGCTGCTGCTGCTGCTGTCTCTGTCTCTGTCTAAGCCCGCGAATAATGCGCGCTCAGGCCTATATGTATCGGCTCTCTATCCTCTCTCTGGACACACACGCGACGACGACACGAGAGAGAAGACACACACTGCTCTCTATCTCTCCCTGCTTTAAATCCCTCCGCTGCGTCGCGAGCCGCGCCGCTATCTATCTTTCTCTGTCTCGGTGCACGCACACACGCGCGCCCAGCACTTTGTCTCCTCTTGAGGAATTGAGGTTAGAACGAGCCCTGCCTATTCCTCTTGGCTGAGCCTTGGACGAGAGCCTGGCACACAACAACGCGCGAAAATCTCTCGTGTGTTTTAAAACGGGCAAACTCCGAGTCACTGCTGCCGTCGTTGCTCTTCGGCTTCACTATAAAAAAAAATAAAAACGCCGCTGAGACTCGTCTCTGTGTGTCCTGTGTGTGTGTGTATTATGTAGGGAGGACTGCACTGTGTCTGCGTGTAATGCACCAGAGAGCGCGTCTGTGCGAGAGCCTCGAGAGAAGCGAACGAGAATATAACAACGAAAGCGTGCCGCGCACTGCACGGACGGACCTTGTCGGACTGGCTCTGTGCAAGACTCGTCGAAGCCAGCAGCGTTGGCCAGACCAGCAAGAGAGAGCCAGCGCGCCGGGTGGGGATCGAGCCGCAAGGTGGCGCCACCCGCTCTGCCGTGTATCTCTCTCACTCTCGTTTGCAGCCGCCTCATACAGCGCTTGGCTTGCGGCTCTGCTGCTGCTGCTGCTTCCCCCACTGTAGTGCGACCCGTCGCCCCTGCGGATCCCCCTCCCCCCACCCTCCGCTCCGCTGCGCTCCGATATATACCGCCCGTCCTACCCCGCCACTGCCGCCTCGTGCTCTCTCTCTCTCTCTCTCGCTTTGCTGCGCTGTGCTGTGCGATGCTATACTGCTTGTGTACGCGGGATTAAGGACGAGTTTACAATTGACGCGCTGGCTGAGCACCTATGTGGCACGGTTGTTTTTCTGACGAGTTTTCGAGCTTTTTTTGAGGGGGTTTTAGAGGTTGGCATTTCGGGGTTGAGTTGGGTTTTGGAATATGGATTTGGAAGGCTAGCTGCACGGGTTGTCGGAATTTTATTGTCTATATTTTGTTGGATACGTTTTTATATAATGTATATTTATGTGTGTAAAATGGCAATATTTTTGTTGTAATATTTGAAGTTTTGTAGACTGTTCTAATATATTGCTAAACTTAAATTTATAACTTATAAATTTAGATTTACTATATATGTATATTAATAAATTTAGTAAAACATATGACACTGAGAATATCATTTTAAAAGTAAAAAATATTTCGAGTTTTAGCTTAAAATGTAATCTAATGATCTAAACTAATAAAATTTATATTTTTATTAAATAATTATCACATATCGTTTACAAAAGCTATTTCTAACAAATGATAATCATGACATTACTCCAAAAATTTTAAGTGAAAAATACAACCACATTAACCTTTTAGGTTAGATCTGCGAATCTGGCAGAGCAGAGCGCTTAAAACTTGTTTACATTTACAAAAGCGCCCGAGAGTTATTCGAGCAGCTATAGAAAAAAGAGAAGCAACGGATCGAAGTGGCTCGGCTCTGTAGTGGAAAAACAGCTTAACGCCCGCTCTATAGCCGCACTCAGCGTTCTCTCTCTCTCTCCCTCTCGGGATCTGTCGATGTGCTGCGAGCGCAGCCGCTCTCCCCGTCCTTCTCTGGCCTGACGCGCGGCGCGGCTTTGCATTATGTACGAAAATTTCGACCGTTGCGAGAGCTGTCACTTTGACTCTCTTTGGCGAGCGAGCGCGCGCACATGCAAGCACACGACTTTTTCCCACCCCAGCCGCCCGGTACTTTTATAGGTTATGAGCGATCTAGGAGGAAGCTCGTTTATCTTGCGTTTATTTTTTCCTCGTTGAAACGGAATATTTTCTCTCGTCTCGCTAAAAATTCTCATACTAGCTCATTTTTTCAATTAAAAAAACATTGAAATATATTTTACCATTGTTCGACAAAAATATAAATTCAAAAATATCGAATCGCAAGCCCAGAAATTTAAATAAAAACTTTAGCGCTTTTTCTATATTTATCCGTATATACACACGCTCGGCAGTCTCTACAGCGAGCGAGCAGGCTCAAGCCGCATGCTCGCTCTTGCCGAGAGGATGACGAAGCTTAAAGCGAGAGAAGGAGAGTGGCGAGCGCGCGGGAGCGAGAGAGAGAGCCGGACGCCGAGCGAAAACGGGAACGCGAGCCGAGGTCTGCGCGTTATGTGCGCGCGCGCGCCGTGCCAGCAGCGGAAAGTCGATTTGCCCGGCGCGCCTGTCTTTCTCGTGCACGTGTATATGCGCACTCGCACACAACACCTACGCTCTATAGCTCGCTGAGTGTGTTGGTGCGTCGGTGTGCGGTCGAGGGCGTCACGGGACTGCGCCGAGTGACGGTAACGCCGACACGACTGGTGAACATTTTCGCGGATAGTGGTTTTGATATTGGCAAGCATTTGATATTTGGCCGTAGATGGGCCGCGAGGTGGGAATTGAAGGTTTCAAAATTGATGGGAATATTATTATGGACGCTTTTGGGAAAAATTGTTCGAGAAAAAGTCGATGGAAAAGTTGTTTTCTAATAATGATCCGCTTGTTTTTCGCTGAATTTTCTAGAAACGTCGGGCATTACCGAGTATAAGAGCGCTAGGAAAGTTTTGCCGATGCGGCAACTTTTTTTACGTCACTTTTGCAACTTTGCGTTGATGATGAATTTTTAGTTCTAATTTAAGAAAAAATAAAATATAAAAGAATAATAAATTTTTTCTAAATCTATACTGATTGCTTATATAAAAAAAAAAAACATCACTTGACATAAATGTTTAAAATCAACATTAATAGTTCCACGGCCGCGCTATATACTTGCCGCGGCTCGCGATCTCGGGAGACCCGATTCTGAAAAACTCGAATAATTCAGCCTACACGAAGAGAGCGATCGAAGGGAATATTTTATGACGGTAATGCATCGTCAAGTGACGATATTTCCTTCTCTCTATCTGTATCTCTCCAGAGGCATATACGCTCGTGTCCCCCCACTGCGTGAGAGCTTATAGGTTATGTCGACGAGCGGGTAAAGGGGAAGCGAGAGCCAGCCAGCACAGTCGGCTCTGCACGGTAGGCGCGACGCGCAGAGTGGGGACGAATATAAGAGAGAGAAAAAGAGAGAGACGGGGAAAGACGTTTTGAGGTTAGGGCCCCCCTCTGCGCGCATCCTCGTAGCGTATAGCCGCTCCCACCGAGCCGACGGCGCCGATGGACGATTGCGCCTTCTATATAGCGCGCGCGCGCGCACGTCGAATTCGCATTGGCATATACACTGGAATTCCAAAGAGCGCGCGCTCGCAGAGCCTTCTCCGCGCGCTTGCTCTTTTATAACTCTCCGAAGAGGCTGGCGCGCCTCGTTCTGGCCGAGGGAGCCTTGGCAGGAGAAAGAGAATACAGAGTAGCGCAAGCAAGCGATTTTCTTTTCTCGCAAGAGAGCCAAGTCAGAGCTTTGCGCGCACCCTCTCCCTTCTATTTCCGTTGGCTCCCTATCTGCGCCCGTCTCTCTCTCTCTCTCTCTCTCGCTCCCTCCCTCTATCTCCTCGCGACTGGCTGGCTTGTCCAACTGGAAAGTGGAAATCGATGCTATAAGCCTGGGAGGCAGTGTGCGCGCGCTCCTCGCTCTCCCCCGAGTCTATATGTACGTATAGGTTATGTTGGCCCCACGCACACACATACATAACCTCCAATGTTGTATGCGTACGCGACACGTGCACGCGCACACGCTCGCTCAGCGTACGTGAATGTAGGCCTGAGTAAGGTTTCCACAAACACAGCTATATACAGTGTGTGTGTCTGCTTGGGCATATAACGCTCCGTAGAAGCGCGCTGTGTATTGCCGCCGCGGCTTATCTACAGTCAAGTCTCTAGCGGCTGGTTGGCCAATGCGGGCTGCGCTGCTACGTGTTTACGTACCTCGTGTGCGGCTCGGCACCGGCGCACATGCACATTCAAACCCTCGCGCGCCGCTCTGCCGCCATCCTCTCCCTTCTACTCTCGGCGCTCCCCTAACCCCTACGATAGTTGGATGTGTGCAACGGCCACCACTACAGCTCGCTGTGTGTATACCGATATACACACTCAGACGGCGAAGGTTGGGACACGGCTGCGCGCGCAACCATCGCAACGATCGCAGTCACGTAAGCTAATTTCAATCGTTTTGCATCGCGATATTTGAGGGACGGGCATGGACGCAGAGCGGCGCGAGATCGGCCACCGATTTGGGGGTTAAGTTCGTCGAAACTCGCGCTCTAGACCCTTGCGAGGCGAGCGAGATTGATGAAATTAGCCCGGTAGGAATGACGGGATTTTCTCGAGAGATAACGCGCTGGCTTCGAGCGGGGTAGAGAGGGAGGGTATGCGAGCGCAAGAGCCTCTATATATATGTGGATATGTGTGCGCGGGCCTCGTGCGAGATATCCTCGGCGAGGCTCGTGCGGTTTTATGCTGCTTTTACATCGCGCGAGTTATATAGCTTGTGGCTTTTTTCTGAGCATACGCTGCGAGTAACGTCGCGACTGCCGCGAGCGGGGTTTTCTAATGTATTAGTTCTCAGCTTTGAGTTATATTCGCATTCGTGAATACAAAGTAATTAGAAGATGATGATTAAAAAACATTTTATTTTTTTTAGTATATAGTGTATAATTATTAATTTGATAGCGCATAATTATAGCCACCTTTCTAGCTTGTAAGTTTGACTAGTTCAACATTCGTATATGCAAGTGTTTGGTCAGAAAAATCAAATGAGTTTTAGAATGGATTATTTTCTTTAACGATTTACATGTATATAAAAATTACATAGTAAAATTAAGATAAGACATATATATTTTGAAAATTTAAAAATTTAATTTTTAAATAAATTCTTATAAGGATTTTTTTAATAGTCCTAAAAATACAAATTATGGACAATTTTAACAAAATCTTAAAATTTTTCTACAAAACTTTATTTAAAATTTTAATTTTGTCCACTAATACTTTCCTTCTACGTATAATTTAAATAAATATTATTACTCTTTATTGTGTACTTAAAATCTTATATTTCCTATTTTTTATTTTCTTTATATTTTTTTAACGACTTACAAAATACTTATTATTTTCTACTCATTAATTCAAAAAACCACTGCAAATACTTTAGTAAAATGCTTTTTGAAACAATTTGACCCTTATTTTTATATGAAACCAATATAATTTTATAATACTTATTTTCGTACTTGTCTTTTTGCTAATTTAACTTGGAAGAAGTGTTAAGCACATATATATATGTAAATAATTCTGTAGTCATTTTAGCTGGTTTCTACCCAGATACTTACCTAAAGCTCTTTCAAAGCGAGATTTTCCATGTTTTCAGAAATAATGGGTGTTTTTTAACAGTTTACAAAAATGTTTGTTTCTGTAATAGAAGTTGTAAGTTATAGTTTATTAAAAAAACTTTATTCAAACATCTTATTCTACAAATAATTAGAAAATTAATTACATAAATACTATAAAATCCATCCATTTTTCTTAATAAAACTTATCAATTGCAAACAATTTTGTTTTAATTAATTTTCAGAATGTTTACAAATTTATTTAAAAAAGTAAGCAATTATTAAGTTAGATCTATAACTTTAAATATCTATTAAATGTTAGCGTATACAATGTGTTCAACGTGAATATAAAAAATATTGTAGTTACAAAGCTTTACCATTAAGAAAACAAAACGAAACTCTCGAATTATATAAAAACAATAGTTATATATACCCAAAAATATCCAAACGCATCATTTTTACTAAACAAGTCAAACTTCTCCATCATTTCTTCCCATCACTCGGCCATCTCACCTTCTCCCTTATCTCGATGCTGATTCGAAAGCTCGATACAGATTACACGAGCTGAAATTCAGTGGAAAAGCAACTTAACATGAGCGCGCGCGCCTTCGTGCCTATCCGCACGAATGGAAAGTGCCACGGCACGGTAAATTTCCGCGCGCGCTCGCGTGTCTCCGCGCGCTATATTCACGTCAAAATGTTTTTTAAAAATTTAAATAATTTTTTCTCCGAGAGCCGGGATTAAGAATGACATTTTGGAATAAATAATCGAACTTGCCTAGAGTTTTTAAGGTTATAATCTCGAGTAATCGCTGAGTGAGCCAGCTCAATCTCCAGACTCCAGACTCTTTTTCTATGGAGGGCGGCACTCGGTGGGCTTGGGATTTGTGTGATGGAAAGTTTAATTAGTAAGGAAATGTTTAATTGGGTGAATTTAGGTTTACTTGTTTTGTATTATGTTTCTGAAGTTTGCTTTGTTTATTGATTTATTATTAATTTTTTTTTATATAAGTACTTTAATCTTTCAAATTTGTTTTCTAATGTTTAAAACAAATCATTTTGTGATTTCTTTAGTAATCAATCGATAACAAAATGAAGGCGTTAAGAGGACGTCGTACTTGCATAACATATGTAATTATTTTGTTTATATTAACACGATTATAAATTTATTGCTTTTTTTATAAACTGAGTCTAGCTATTATTATAATGGAGCCTAAGAACCCAAAAGATTTATTATAAAACTAATATATTCAACAAAAACCTGGAAATACAGGATTACCAAATTTCTACAATAAATGATTCTTTGATCGATGGTTTGAAAAATTTTGTAGATTTTTAATAAGTTTATCATTGTTAACAAAATTTTATGACCTGAGCACCCTAGCTATTGCTATTAAGGAGATAATGAATCCATAAAATACAATAGAAATACAGTTTTAGTTACGTGTTGACACAACCCGTTAATATTTAATTAGATTTATTCCGTATTTAGGATTAGGTATTTCTTACTGATTTCCTATTTATTTTTAGGATTATGATTTATATTTAAAAAAATTAATTCACTAAAACAAAATTACATTTTCCATATTTATTTAGACGACTAAAAAGTATAATAACTTACATTAAGTAAACGAATGATCGTCACAAAAATAAAAAAAAAACATGGTTCCAATCTTTACATCTCCAATCACTAATCGAGCAGAACCTATTAAAAAAATCACCGATCAAAATCGAACTGTCAAAATAAGAAAACCAGACTCCCATTAAAAACATAGACACATTTATACAGTTTCGATCAGGCATGTATGTAAGGGTCGTCCTTCCGAGAGGCCGTAGGCGTAGTAGAACGTCGACGACAGTAAATCGCCGGTCTCGTACGGTCGACACTTTTATTATTCCCCGCTCGTCGTGTCGCTCTCTAAGCAGCGAGCGCACGGGGCATATAAGTAGGCTATTACGATTCTTTCTACGAGCCTCGGCCTCCTCGGCTCTTTCTCTCCTCTTTCCTTTGTGCCCGCATTCTCCTCCGATTTTTCACTTTTTCTTTCGTTTACGGCGCTTTCATGACCTGCTTGCGACGCAAGCTCTCCCTTGGTCTTTTAACGCTGCAGTCTGCTTACTGTTTGGAGCTTAATTAAGTTATAGATTTTATTGATTTCTTTTGGGAGGAGATTTGGGTTTTTTTTCGTAAGTTTTTGATAAAGCTTTTAGTGACTGGAGAATTGTTTCATATAATTTGTAATTTATGTTTGTTCTGTGTATATTTATAACTACTATCTATAATTTACTTATAGCAGATATGTAGTTATGAGAATCTTTCACCTGCTTTTAATAATACAAAACATCACTTAGTGGTTATTGAACGGCATATACTAATAATTTCTTTCGCACATGAAGACATATCTATAAATGATTAACGCAAATGCACTACAAGAAAAGTGTCAACCTGCATTTTTTCCATAACTTCATTTTTCACCTACAAATTTTTAATTACAATCTGCTTTAATCAAATTAGAAATAGTATATTAATTCAACCTAAATACCTAAAAATAAATAATTTTAAAAAATTTTAAATTACATAAAAATTGAGATTGCACCGTACAAGCAATACTCCAGCCTTCCTCCCACGGAAAATTATCAAAAAATTTCCCAGCACGAAAATAATATTCCATAATTAATCTCAGTCAATAGCTCGCGTTCGCGGCTACAATTACCGGGCGTATAAGAAGGAACGTAAAAGCAAATGAGGGCATCGGCGCGTCAGTCCGCTCGTCCTTTTGTCGGTCCCTCGTAAAATCTCCGGCGCAGGTATATAGATGGCCCGGCTTTTCCTCCTCCCCTGATGCGAGCAGCGCTAGACTAGAACCGGGATTTAAGTCGTATACCTCGAACTCGCCTGCGGACGGACCGACTGAATTTTTCTGGATAGGAGAGTTGGATTCTGAGCTGACCTCTTGTCTTGCTGATTTATTCGAGGTCGGATGAAGATTCGAAAATTATTATTGCTGCGTTAGAAGGCGGTGGGGACATTTAGTGCTATTGTAAAATTTTAAATTGAAAATTAACTTTATTTCTATAAAAAAATTTAAATTTTTACAGCCTCAGCTGATGTGTTTTTTCGTATTTTTCTGATTTTGAAACCTGCTGCTGTCTGCAAAGATCCAGAAGATTACTTTTCTTTATAATACAGTACGATAAGTTCCATAAAATTTTGTGTAACGTTTATACTTTTATTAATTTTTTAGATTTTTATAGTCTGGGGCAGCTTTACTGATCAGTTCTGTAATTTTTTTCAAAGATTCTTCTCTGTGTATTTTTCAATAACTAACCTTTAAAGGTGATTAATAAGCATTTAATGTACTGCAATAACAAACTTTAATTTAACTAATAAAATTTCTATCTCTAACTTTCAAATTATATATTCCACGGCAATATTATTTTAATTTATTATTACTTTGTAGTTTAAATTATTTATATAAATTGCAAATAATTAAATTTATTACTTAAAAAATTTCAAAATATAACTGTGTATTGTTTTATTATTTTTCAAAGAGTCTGTAAATCTGAAAAAGATAAACATTATACTGTCCATTTTCGCATGAACCGCGACACTTTGAAATTCACGTAAAGTACCGCAGTTACCGTACGCTTTTATTTCTTTATTTCGCCATTTAAATTTTTTACTACAAGGAAACCGGATAACAATAGTTTTGCCACACAAAGCGCTAGCACTATCGGCACTATAACATTAAGTAGAGGCGGAAACAACGGCCTTAATGAAACTATATTTGTTCTTCCTGCTGCTGAAAAATAAAGTATATACTTGTACTTTTTGTTAATATAAATAATAAATTATATCAAATTGCATAATTTACTAGACCATAAAAAATCTTAACAATTTTATGTTTATGAAAATATTTATGATTCATAACTTTTTGTTTATAATGGCTGGAAATATTTTCTAATAAATGTATTTTATTACAATTAAGTGTTGTTTCTACAATTTAATAAAGCAAATCAATTACAAAAATTGTAATGAAAAGTTCAATAGTCAACTTAATTAAAAATTAACGAACGATACACCGCAACTCTCCACCTAAAATCCCATAACTCAAAAAAGGCACAAACAAAATCCATCCAACCCCCTTTTTTCAAAAAACCAAAACCCGCCTCTTAAAACATTCAAAAACACGCGCGACCCTCCTCGCTGCCAAAAAATTCCGCAAAGCCGATTCCGCTGAAAAAATAAATAATACCCAAATTCCGACTTTCAACAATATCTCGCGCTTCGAGATTACTTTATACAAAAGCGAGAGGGGGAGGGGAAAAGTCCGGACATTTTTCAAGCGAGCGCCGGCCGGCCGAACAATGCGCGCGCTTTCGCGGGCTTTGAAAAATGACTGTAGTTTTGTGCGTGCAGAGCGCGATGTACCCGGGGAGAGTAGAGAAAGAAGAGAAGAGAGAGCTATGTGTGTGCAGCGGTAGCAGCAGCAGCGCCCTCCGGACGCGGCATTTACCGTGAAATAATTTCTTAATTTATCTCGGAAAGTGGGTAATTTTTATCGCCCTTTAACGCACGTGCGTGAGCTGCTCTGCCGCTTTTTGTCTGCTCGTTTTTGCTGTTTCTTCTGGGGATTAATTCATGGTGGGTGTCTGTTGGTTTTGCGGGGGTTGGTTTTTTTTTAATCTGATGAGTTTTGTTGGCTTGCAGTAACGATGTTAGAAGATAAGTAATACATTAGGGGGTGTTAGGATAAATAAATGTGCTGTTTTGATAATAGAGTCAAAAAATTTGAAATTTTTTAGTTGGGTTTGTTTTAGTTGTCGAGCTAAACACATATTGACAAAATAACAATTTTATGTAAAAACATTTTCGGAGAAATGTAATGAAAAAATTCCACAATTTCTGCTACCGTATTTATTTTTATGTTCAAAATTTCGAAAAACTAAATGTGATACGGCATTAAACATTTACAAAAATAAATAGAAACACTTGAACTAACTATCAATTAATCATCTTATTTAACTATCAATCTAAATAAAGAATTTTTCATATATATTGAAGTTGTTTATGTCAAAGGTTATCAGAAAACTGAAAAAATTCGAGTTTCGTTGCCTCTATAAACATATGTATCTATACCATCATAGGTAGATGTATAGATAAAAAATTTTTCTTTTTTTTTAGTCTTATTTATATCTTATTCATGGCAAAATTATGAATATTTCTAACAAACAGTGTAATAATGAATATGTTAAATATTAAGATGTTAATATAAAATTTCTCATAAATAAAATTCAACCAAAATACAAAAATATATTCTCTCTGCAATAATACCTAAAGCCAATCAGAAAACCTTAATCAACGCTAACTTAATCAACCAGTAAAACCTCCCCTCAAAATTCCAAAAAATAATTATATCCAAAATATATTCCGAAAAGCCTGCGAGCAGAGCGCTCGCTTCGAAGCCGCAGGAACGAAGCGCGTTTGCTTTTCGCTCCCTCGCGCATACAACAGCATATATACAGTTTATTGGGGAAGAGCCCGGTTTTCCACTCGCGCCGAGAAGCCCGCCTCTCACTTGCCGGTTTCTCTTCTATATATTCCCGCTCGCGCGCCGGCAATAAGAATACGTATACGTGAGCGCGCCTGCTTATATAGGTACGATGCCTGGGCCACGAGAAACGCGCACGTTTTTAGCTTGGACTTGGTTTGTTTTCGCCGGTAGGTAGTCACGTGCGCGCTGCTGGTAGCGTTTTTTTGAGGGAAGCTTTCGAAGTTTTGGAGCATGGGTTGATGATTGAGTTTGAAGGAATGGTTGATAAGTTTTTATTATGGGAATGGATGAATAGTTGTTTGAATTGTTATGTTGATCGTTTAAGTGTTGATAAAACTTAATTTGATGTCGGAAATGGTTTTAATTTGTACTTAAATTATTATAACTAGTTTTCTTGTGATTGAAGTTACGAAATATTTTTATATAATATATATGCAGTGAGAGAAAATTTTTTTTGGAATCATTATAAAAATTTGAATAAAATGGTTACTGTTCAGTACTGCTCAGAAATTCTCTTATAAATTGTAAAAATCCAAAAAATACTATAGTTTGTTAAATTTTAGAGCATATAAATGTTTCTATTCTTATTTATTTACATTTTCATCAATAAGATTATACCTTTCCACATTGAATCCAATTATATATTTGTAAGGCTGCTATCCCTTTAAAATTGTTAACTTCTACTTATAGTAAAATGCCTTATCAAGTATAATAATTTTCTGAATTTTGTTAGTAGCAGTTTTATTATCAAGTATTATAAATTTTCCAAAAATTTACTTTCATTGTACAAATTAATATTACCGACATAATTCATTGAAAACCATAGAAATACAAAATTATTAGTGAACCGTCCGGTAGCGGGCCGACGTCAACTACAGAGCATTCCATTTCCATGAAACCAACCCTAACATCAACCCCAAAAGCTATTAAAAACGCCCTCATTCTCCCATCGCTTCAACATCTACAGCCAAGCATATGCAAAATCTCCAATCCCATTATTCCAAAAAAAAAAACAATAGAACCCATCCTCATCCAGGGTGCGAGCTAACGCCCCGACCAATATTTCTCCTCCATCGACAGAGCCAAGCCAGAACTCTCAACATCAGCCCAGAGCAGCAGCAGCAGCAGCAGGAATCGAGAGAGAGTCGTTCCGACAAACAACTCTGCGGCTCGTCGAAATGCCACGCTCCTCGAGCGGAACGGCCGTGGCGCGGCGGACGACGCACCGTTATGTTCCAAGGCAAGAGAGAGAGACGCGCAGCTGTGTGGCGAAAGGGAGCCCAGCGAGCGAGCGAGAGAGAGAGAGAGAGAGAGAGAGAGAGAGAGAGAGAGAGAGAGAGAGAGCGCAGAGAGAAGATAGGATCGAGAGAGGAGGAGAGCCCCCGTGCCCCCTATATATACAAAGGATATATCCCCGGCCTGGCAGCAGGCGGGCCCCTTCGGCTTAGCGAGCGAACACGCGCGCAGGAGAAAATGTGAGTATATATCTGTATAGGTAGAATGAGAGAGAGAGCGCTTGAAATTCAACCCCGGGCCTGCCTGCCTGCCTGCGCTCTCTCGCCCGGCTCGGAAAGAGAGCTCTCCGAAAGATTCAGCTGCCGCCGCCTCGGCCAGCCAAGCGTTCGTTGTATAATGCGAGAGCGCGCCGAGCGCGTATGGTATATAATCAACGGGCGCGCGCGCGCGCTCCGGCTGCCGCTCTTTCTCTTTCTCTCTGGGGTTTTTTCGGTGGTTTTCGATATTTTTTTTAGGACTGATGGGTCTTGTTTGTTTGATTGTATTTTTGGGTAAGGATTGTATTAAGGTTTATTTGGAATAGTTGATTTGATTTGAGTTTTTGAACGTTGAATCAATTTAATTAAAATTGTTTTTAGAAAATGACAACGACTGCGTTTTTATTGTACATTAAAATTATTGGTTAATAATAAAATAAATAACTTGAACAAAAAATATTTTGTTTAAAATAATAATTTATATTTATCATTATTAACTTATCACGTATTTTAAGAAAGCATCGAATTTTTAAGTTTTATATTGAAATAAGTACTTGGCTCCAAAACTTTATCGAGCTCCAAAATCCATAACATCCATTTAAAGAAAACAAAAAAAAAAACATTATTTCCTCTCATTCATACATAGACAACAAATCAAACCATAAAATAAAAAGCATATTGCCCAAAATCCAAAAAAAAAGAAAAAAAAACATTCAAGTCAATTAATCTCGAATCGCTCCCCGAGCGCACGTTTGACTTTCAGGCAGCGAGCGAGGAGCCGCCGAGCGAGCGTTGGCGAAACGGCGCCGTAGTGCCAGCCGACACTGAAATATACCCAGGCCTATAATATACCTACGCATTCGCGCACACCTTACCCCCGTTTCTCTCGGACCGAGAAAGAGAGAGGATCGTGCGCGAGAGAAAGAGAGAGCTAACCTCAAAATTCAGCGGCTCGAAAAAGCTCGTGGCCGCGAGCGAGCGAGGGAGAGTTTTATATAAAAAGCGCGCTATAGCGAGAGGATCCGTGTATATAGCGAGCTGCGAGCGAGCGTGCGGGGCATAAGAGAATTCCAAGGGGAAAGAGAGAAAGGCAGGCGCGCGCGCTGCTGCTGCTGCTGCTCGGCCTCGGGGAATTCCTGCGCCGAGCGCGCTAGTATGGAACGATGACGAGTATTACATTCAGGCTTGGGAATATCCTGGGAGAACAATTTGCAGCCTGGATAGACGCTCTGGGGCTTTTTTCTGATGGAGCTTGATGGGTTTTTTGGGTGAGGGATTGGTGGTGGGTGTATAGTGAGGTTAGGGTCAGGTTTTTTTTGGTGGGGCGTGTGGGATGAGTGGTGGGGTGCAGGTAGATGATTTAAAGTTGGATTGGTTGAGGAAACAGATTGTTATGGCAAGTTTTCTTTCGAAGTTGAGTTATTGTTATATCGTAGCTTAAATTTTTGGAACAGTAAAGCTTAAATTGGTTAATGAATGAACACTTCATTCATAATCTCAATGTGTATCAATGGAAATATTAAAATTTAAGTAATTTATATAATGCACACAGTAAGTATAATTTTTAATTTCATGCATTACTGGCAATAATTTCAAATTATTCAATGAATTAAACTGGTTTGTATTTCACGTATAATAAGGATACGTATTTTAAGCACAACAATTCAAGAATCCGATAAATAATTGAATTTGGTTATTATAATTTTAAAATCCATTCGAGATTAAAATTTCAATGTGAAAACGTTAAGAATAATTTTGTATGATATTATACAACAGTTATTCACTAGATGGTTTGAAGACATTTATCTTCTTTTTAATGTAAAAGGTTGTGACAGAACAATTTAGTGTTTTTGCATAAATGTTTTACTCATACTTCTTTGTTGTGCCAAGCGACATTCTTTTCTCGTTTTATCCTAAAAAAATGAAATTCACTTAATAGTAAGCCAGCCCATAAGATATTATTAATATAACTTTTAAGATATTCTAGAGATTTTACTTCAAGTTTGTTTTTAGGTAGCAGTGATATTTTCAGAATTTTTAATTTTCTTGTATAAGTACTCAAAATACAAAAATAATTAACAAACAAATACAAAAAAAAACTAATAAACCAAAAAATCACACAAAAATATTCCACATTATCCCGACCGCTGCCGTCCAATCTGCAGTCCGGCAATCCGAAATCAACACCTCGACAGTTCCAAATCCATCTACCCCCTTCTCTCTCCGTCCCACTCTCAATTCCAGCGATTCGAAAAGCCAATACGATCCTGGTGAGCGTTGCAGTGCATCCCCCTTCGATCAGCCGAAGTGCCGCATATACACACACAACGTGCCGCGTATAGGGCGAAAATGGGAGGAGGAGGGTGAGGAGGTGGTGACGCAGAGCAACAGGTCAGGTCTTTCTCTGGGGTACCCGGAACTGCCTGGTGGACCGTCAAGTTCTCTCCCTTTTACGTCCGGATACTCGACATTGTGTGTGTGCGTGTGTGTGTATGCATATATGTAGTGACTATCCCAGTTAGCACCACACGTCTTTTCAATTTCTTTAATGGCTGTTTTAGAGTTGGGGGTGGTATTGATTGAGGATTTGGGGTGATTGAGATGATTTTTTGGGGATGGATTGTATTAGTGATTGATTATTGATTAGTTGATTAGCTTAAGGCGATTGAAAGCCAGATTGTTCCAAATATTTTTAGGTGTTTATGTTTTTAATACAGTTTTTAATTTGAAAAAAATCTGTTGACAAGTTGATCTTGACTAAAGCAGATAAGATGAGAAATTATTTTTTATCTGGACTCCTCAGACATTATTTTTAAAAAAATTGTTTTCTAAATAAACACAAGAACCAAATTGGCACAAGATATACTTAGGCGATACGTTTACAGGTTTCATATCACATAAATTTGATCATGATGCACATAAGTGCAGATTATCATCTGATCATTGTTTAAGTGTTTTTAGGTTTTTTTTTTTTATAGAAAAATGGGACTACTCGTACCCAAGTAAACAAGAAAATATTAAGAAGATTTTAGTTTAAAAATTAATAAAAAATGTTTTATTAAAATTCTTAATAACTATTTTATCCAATTTCAAAGGCCCGGTAAAATTTGATAAATTTATGATTTCGAATTTACTGGTGTAACTAATCGCAAGCAAATCAGCTTTTAATATTAAAAAGGTCGTTTTTTTCAAATCTGTTATTGTTTTTTAATCACGCAAATTACTCAAACTAAATAATCAGCCATAAAAAAGGTTTCAACAAAAAAACTTCCATGTCCAACAAGAATAACACATAACACCCTTAAACACACTAAAAACAAAACGCCAAACACCTTCCAAACATATACCAACCCCTCACCCAAAGAAAGATTCTGCTCCAAAAGTAGCCAGATCACTCCGATCTCCAATCTGTCAAACACGCGAAGCGCGCAAGTCAAACGCGCACATGTGTATATAGTTACACAGCGAGAGAGCCGTGTCCCATCTCCGGTGCTAACTGGGTGAGAGAGCGAGTGGAGATGTGTCGCGTGCCACTCGGCGCCGGCCGGCGCTTTTTCGCTCTTTCTCACTCTCTCGCCACGTGCTCTCTTACACACATAATACACACACCTACTACTGTACGCGCTCTCGCGATCGAGAGCCGAGTCAGCTGTTTTGTTTACTTTCAGCCGGCGCACACGCCGCAGGCGTAGTTTCGTCAAGGGTGGGAGGGCGCCGCGCGGAGAGTTCGATCGCGAGTCTCTCTCTCTCTCTCTCTCTTGCTATGTATATGTGTGTGTACGTGCCGGAACGTATACACGGTTCAAGTCACTTTGACGGAATGGCACGTGCATGCGTGGGAGGAGGTGGAGGGGGTGGCTCGAGAGCCGTTGTAGGAGAACCTCGTGCGTGGCCGCGTACGGTGTGTGTATATATACGGGAGCTTGATAAGGAGGGTCGATGTTGTTTGGCTCTTCCGGAATCTGCGATGCTTCTTTGCTTTGCTGATGGTTAGATTCTTATGCTGCGAATGCTTGGTTTTTTTTCGGGCGATTGGGTTATTATAGGGACTGGTTTTTTAAGTGAGGCTTTTGAGCTTACTATAGGAGAGTGTATATGACTTCCCGGTCACCAATTTTTATAACATTTTAGTTCTCCATTTTATAGATAGACGCTCTTCTAGGTAGTCATACTGGGGAATTATCAGATTTCGTCTTTCATCTTTGATATGATTAGTATATGATTTATTATAAGATATATACAGAAGTCCATAGTACTCCATAAATTTGATCGAAATCGATAAACATTATTTGTAAACTTGGTTATAAGAATTAATTGAGAAGACGCTTCTTGAATCATAATTTTAGATTTATTTTTTATTTTAGATTTTGGTAAGTATACTTGTTAACAATATTTTTACTTCTTAAAGTCGAAACTTTATAAGTATTTTTGTAATTAAAGAAAGAAGGGTTTTGATTAGAATGGATTTATTATCCGTTTTATAGAAAATAGTTTTGTGCTTCAAGATTTGCGTTCACTAATTCGGTGACTTTAAGTAGAATAATAATTATGTTAAAACTGTCCTGTTGTGAAGAGAGGTTTTAGCTGCAGATTCTTAATAAATAATTTTATTTTTACGATACTTTGCTGTGCTTTGTAGTTGCAAATCCAGGGCTGCAGATTGACAATATTGCAGATTCAGAGCTACACATTACAATGCATATTTGTAATTTGTAATATTGGTTTTACGTTTAATTTAATAAGTTCATTTTCTATAATATGTAATAGTATATGATTAGATAAACATTCGATAGAATCAAACTAGGATCTAATGTGAGGTCATTAGTTTTTATTTTTGTTTTGAAGTCAAAAGCAGATAAATTTTTCCGCGTGAAATCCGAGATATAAAACGAATATCTGTAGGTTGAACTATATATTGTCAGTTGCGTATACTACTTCTTTGGTATTATTTCATCGAGTGAAAATACTTGAAAGATGACCATGAGACCAATAAGATTCTGTGTTTTCCTTTTTTATTAGAATAATATAAATAGGAGCCGATTTTATAAGTAACTGGCAAATGGGACTGGGTAAAAAGTTTTTTTGCAAGAGCTATACTGATTGAAGAATTATAAAAGATCAAAGTTCTTGGACTTCAAATAAAGAAATAGACTGATGTTTCGTTTTTGTTAAAATAAAGCATAGAATAACAAAATTTTTCTTGTTTTTTTTTTTGAGAGTTTAACTCATAAGTGGCTACTTCAAACCACAGAGAGCTTAATTATAAAGGTTTAAAAAATATATAAAATATAAGTCTATTATTTTCTTTTTCATAACTTTGAAGGTATGTTTTTAATTTCTTTTAAAGAGCAAATATGTATCTTTGTCAATTTAACTTAAAACTGTTTCAACAAGTTTTCTAAATATAATAAATACAGTCATTTTTGTAAAAAATAAAAAAATATAAAAATTTAGTTTGTTACATATCTTGTTTCATTTAAAATACGTTGTTAAAATATTTTGAAACCTTGCATACATTTTTATATTAAAACACGAATTGTTCTATAAAAGTTTGGATATTCATCACTTTTAAGCATATTTTTTGAAGCTTAGGAGAATATTTCCAAATTGGATGAAATAAAATTGGCGCAAGTCGCAAAGGCTTTGCAAGCTTCACTTCATTAAATTTTAAAGACGTTATTCTTCTCAAATTATGTTATTAAAGATTGTAACATCATTGGTATATTATTTAAAGTCGTTTTTTTTTTAACTTATATTTTTTTTAAATGGTTGATTCTTTATAAACAATAAACTTATACAAATGCTGTTATTAATTTATTAGTTTCAATCATATTATTTGCTATAATTCAACATATCACGTTATTTTATTTTAAAATTTTTATATTATTTTATTTTTATATTTTCAGAATCTTTTTACTTTTCATGTATTTAATAATAATTTTGATTTTATAGCCTTAATTTTGCGTATATAAAAGTTGTTCTTAATAAAATGAAAAAATATTTATGTTTATTAGTGTTTGAATTGTGTCCATATATATTAAAAACTGAACAATTTAAATAAAATATTTGACAAAAACAGACTTTAAAAATTAATCATAATTGCACCATTTAATCACCAAATAACGTCGCCTGCTAGCTGATAAAATGGCCATTCATGGGTGAAAAGTTCACCATTTTATGGTGAATTTTGAAAAAACTCGTCATAAATTGACGATTCTACGGTGAAATTTTCT
>UELX01001841.1:0-37790 GCA_900480035.1 Eupelmus urozonus
GAGAAATTTACTATTTATATTATTTATATTAAAATTTAATTATTAATAAAATTAACCATTTTGACGGGGACGTCACAGCACAGTATATACATGCTCACAGCCCTTTATCTACATCGCGCGCGCGAGGCTCAACCTCTGTATAAAACAAGACTAAAAAGCAAAAAATGAATATTAAAATAAAATTTTTTTTTTAAAACCACGTTTTTAAAACGTACTAAAAAGTATAAAATAATTTTCCCTTACAGATTTATAACCCCATATAGAATCCTCACTCCATCCTGATTGTCTAAAAAATTCGTGATTGAAAATTTTTAATAACTGTGATAATACTTGTAAGATTTGAAACAAAAACGTGGGGCGCATGCAATAGATAGCAATAAGCCTAGGGCAGAGAATAGCTGTCGTTGAAAAAAACTTGTACAGCAGTGCACATAATTTGCAGTACAATAAAATTTTTAGTGTTGTAAATGAACTATTCATGCATCAAATACCTATCGCATGCGCCCCACGTTTTTTGTTTCAAATCTCATAAGTATTATCACAGTTATTAAAAATTTTCAATCACGAATTTTTCAGACAATCTGGATGGAGTGAGGATTCTATATGGAGTTGTAAATCTGTAAGAAAAAATTATTTTATACTTTTTAGTACGTTTTAAAAACGCGGTTTTTAAAAAATGTTTTTAATTTAAATATTTATTACTCTAGATGATACTACAGAATCAATTTTATAATAAGAATAAGGGTATTTAAGATAAAGAAACTCTAGTATTCTATTTTAAAAATTTCATTTACATTAGCACTTTCACAAACAGTGCAAAGCCATCCAGATTAACTTGAGATTTTATCAAAGATAAGGTTTTTATATTTTTTATATGTTTTGTTTGATTATTTGAATACATACATGAATCTTCTTATTGGCAAAAGCGTTGAAACTTGGATAAAGAAACATTATTATTACTAAAATCTTTTTTTTCCGTAATTATTTATTTAATTACATCATTCAAATAGTAATCTAATTACAAAAACTTTTTAACAGAAACTTAGATCTTCACGTCACAATTTATCCTCATTACAGTATCAAGGCTCGTATCGTAAAATAAGCTAAACTTCTCCCAGAGCAAGGGCCTCACCGAGCATAAATTACTACGGCACGTGAACTTCTGCTTGCCTTCCATTCAGACGAACGCGTATCGAAAGCCCATATCTCACTTTCTCTCACCTTCTCTCTCCCTCTCTCTCTCTCTCTCTCTCTCTCTCGCTCTCTGTCCATACCCTTGCATCGGCACGGAATTAGCCGTGCGAGCACACAACTCACGGCTGAGCGAAGGGAAGATTTAAATTGCTCGGCGTAGGCGGCTTCTGTAACGGCGCCTCTCGAGCCATGATCACGTCGTTAAATTCAGACCTGCATGCGCCCATCCGCGCTAGCTCTGGCAAATTCGACTCCGAGTCTCGCGCGCGATTTGCGAGGAGGCGTCTTAAACTTGGATTACCAGCGATTTGCTGGGATGCAACTTCCGTCTGTATCGATTGCTGCGAACGTTTTCTGGGGGGTCGGATTAGCTGAGTAGCATTGGTGAATTTCTGTGATTTGCGATAAAGCCGATAATTGTTGTTTATTCAAAATATATTTACATACTTTATATAAAATGATTGATTTTTTGTCATAAGTAACCAGTTTTTCGATATTGTATCTAAAGTGCAAGTTTAAAACTCCAATGATGTTGTCAAGTATTTTAGATAATCTTGATTTTACAGCTTAATTTTTAACAGCTTAATCGGTTAGATCATAAGCCTTTGTAATGTTTTTCTTGCAGCTTATAATATCGGTTAGATCATGAGCTTTTTGCAATGTTTTTCTTTCAGATAATAATTGTAGGATACTGTATCAAATCATATTTGCATAGTGCAGAGTTTATATTGCGGCAAAGTCAAGGTTTGCTACCGAACGGCTGCGTTCGATACTTCACTGATATAGTTAATTTCCAATAGTTTCGAGCCACAGTTTCATTAGCCTAGCAGACTAGCTAGTGCGTAGCGAAATTCGGCAGTAAACTACACAAAGAAATAATATTGGAAAATTTTACTGAAAGTGAAACATGTACTTGCTTGTACGCATATGCATGTTTGCAAGAAATAGGAAAAATTGTAAATATTTTCATTTCTGGTACAAATAGCGAATTAATTCTTGAAAAATATTTAATAATTACTTAATTAATAATAAAAATTTATTTTATATACTTTCGATGTTCATTACCAACTCAATCTGAAATTCAAACTTTTTTATCAAAAATTTCCTTAGAAAAAATATCTTACTTTTTTTAGAACTGAAATTGCACATTTAATTGCTTTTTAATCAAATATAAAACTGAATTTATTTTTATGCAACCCCGTCTGAAAATAGGTGATAGATAAAAAGTTTTTTGATGGACTATTCCATTTGAGATTCCATTAATGATTCAGAGCATTAACGTAACAGTGTACATAAATGAGACTCTGGGTATGTAATGGAAATTGCACTCAAGTGTAATAACATTATTCAAATGTGTTGCTCGGTCAACTTAATTATTACTCTAATTTATTCATTCTACTTACTGTATATAGACTTTTTAAAATTCAAGCTATTAAAGTTTTATTTTTTCTTTACTTTTTATAATCTTTTTTAAAAATTAAATTTTTTGAATTTTACTTTTATAAGTTTTAAATCAATAGGTATAAGGAGTCGATTAATTTAGAGCAATGAATTTTTTAGTAGGCAAGAGCAGGGCTATATTGAATACTTTATTTATTTATTCAGCTTACTTATATATAAAAATTAAATATATTAATGTTCTAGCTGTATGAATGATTTTAAACATTATTGTTGGAAAGTATAAAAAAATAAAAATAACTATTTGCGAAGATACAAATATATTAAATTTATTTTAACGTTAAAAAGTTACAGAATTAAAACAACTCTTTAGTTTTTACAAATTTATAAATAATTATTTATTATTTTCAAAAATAAATTTTTGGTTTTGAATGATTATTGGATAAAACGTTCTACGCCAAACAAGAAGTGTAAAACAAAAATGCATTAACATTTTTACAGAAATAACAATTGCTTATTATTATTCGTATATATGAGTTCTATTTTAATATCAGACGATTGTTCTTAAATTTTTTATTTTCTTATTTAAGTTTAGCTTTTTAAATATAAAATTTGTATTTACATGTCTATTCTCCTTATGATTAAATAATTTTTCTAGTTTAATTTTTTTCACTGCATCAAGTTATAGTATGAAATAAATTGGTATTATCCTCTCAAAAATTTTTCTGTTCTTATCTGTATTTCTTCACGTAAGCTGAAAATAGGTTTCGTAATACGTGCGGAAAATTACTGCAATCGTATTTTTAGTCTGGCATTCGTGCGAAAAATTGCATTCTCCGAACTCATCACGAGATATTCTCTTGGATTTTAATTTAATCATTTTATTCTATCATTCTCTATTAACTTGATGGTACTAACAAACCAGCATCAAATCAAATAACCTTAATTATCAACAGAACGAAAAGAATACTCATAGATGCATTTCTTCTACGCATAAAACCAGACTTTCAGGTAAAAAGGGAAGTTCAATCAAATACTAGCTGTACAACTGCAATCGTGCGAGTACAGATACTCGACGGATTAGGTGTTGGCACTTTATCCTCGTAAATTGTAATCCCGAGGCCAGTCTAACAGCGCATTAACGATGTGTAGTCGTCATCGTGGCCCAGCCGTGCATTACAAACTCGACTAATGCGAGAAAGATTAGCCCTGCCCTCTAGTCGTTTGTCAAAACGATAAGCATCCCTGTCTATCTTTCCCACATGCTCTCGATCCATTAGCCAACGCCGAGCTTACCGACTTCCGAGCTCTTTATTTTTCATACTGCGTATCTACCTTTGATTGCAATTAATCCCGATGCCTGCATAAGCAGCTTTTGGGATGAACCATAAGAATCTTTTCAGCCTAGACTAACAGAATTGATGGCTGAACATCTCCCGCAGCTTTTGTAAATGGGTTCGATCAACGAAATTCATGCATACACAAACTCGGCTCTGTTAAATTTAATTATTATCCGGCCGAGTGGGCGAGCGTTTACTGCTAAAACTCAATAAATTTCCATGCCGAGCTATCAGAGTCGCCCACGCGTAATGCAAAACCACAACACCCCCGACAAAACGGCCTCTCTCTCTCTCTCGCGATCCAACTTTAGAATTCGCCGTCATCGCTTTCCACCTTCAGCGGGCCGCGGCCAGCCGTACACGCAGTCCCAGCCCGAGCTCAGCAAAATTAAATCGATTGCGCTCTCCGCGGTCGGATCCCTTTTCCTGCTTAATTAACGAAAGAGCTCGGGAACGAGCAACCGCAGACGCGCGGCGGCGCGTTTCGAGCAGCGCGTGATTTCGTTTAGCGCGCTGATGAGGCGCGTTTCGAGTGCTCGCGTGATGCGACTCTCTCTCTCTCTCTCTCTCTCATGCAGTGGAGCGCGCGGGCGTTAATTTGATGTATCGACCGGCAGATGAGGCATTGGTGGGTGCTGCGCGAATCGCTCGGTTGGGAATTATTCGTCGGAGCGTGTCTGTGGAATTGCGTGAGATTTTTTTTCGAGGAATTTTGAAGCGTTTCGTTAACGGTAGTTGGTGTGTGTTTTAATGAAGATTCGTGATTGTTGGGAGGGCTTGGAGGATTGGGAGTGTGGTAAAGCTGATGAAGGCTTCCTCGTTTTTGGACTTTTATTTTCAAACTGATTTTATAATCTGGCCATTCGTATTTTAAAGTACAGCGGAGGAGAAAAACCATCGATCCTCGTCGGCATAATCGGCTAAAAGGCCGGAGAAAAAACCCATGGATTGAATAATTGATCGCGGCAGAATCTACGCTTTCTAGTCGCGCTTAATCGCCGATCCGTCAGTCAAATTCGGGCCCGTAAGAGCAGCTGAATGCTAGCTCTTTCATGTGCCGCTTCCCGAAATTTCGTAGCTCGGGTAGTCGTGGAATGTTCTCCCATTGTTCTATTCTCTATCTCTCTCTTACTCCTCTATCTCTTTCTCTCTCTCTCCCTTCTGCCATAATGCAAACATCGGCCGCTCGTTACGGTACGGGCGCGCGCGAGCTGGCCAAATTGACGTGCGCCTCTTCGTGTGTACGTATGCGCGCGGACGCGTTAGCGAGAGACGGAGATGGATAGACGGATCGGGAAGAGGAGAGAGGGAGAAAGAGAGAAGGGGAGGGAAAAGGGGCAATAATGTGGAGGAAGAACAGGGAGTTGGGGGGGGGGGCTGTGAAATCACCGAGTAGCATGAAAGCTGCCAGTCATCCTTTTAGTGCTCTGGCGCTTCTATATAGTTATTCACTGGGTCGTTTCTCTCGCGCCCCTTCGTTCTCTCTCTCTCTCTCTCTCTCTCTCTCTCTCTCTCTCTCTGTCTCTCTCTCTCTCTCTTTTTCTCTGGCAATATATTGTATTTATCTATTTGCCAAAGTTTACCGACATTTTTAGCAAATGGAATAAGAAATATAAAAATTTAATTTCAGGTAATAAAAGTTGAATAGATGTAAGTTTCATAAAATTTCGTAATAAAAAAATAATAATTCTTCAAAGTTATGCAAAATACTTTTCGGGTTCTCGTACTGTTGATAGCAAGAAGGGTTTCACGTCAGCTTAATGAATAACATGTAAATTTTTAGTTCTTACAAATACTACATTAAACGATCGCAGGTGATTTGGATATAAATATTACTCCCATTACCAGTTCTACTAACATTGATTATTAGTTAAAAATTAAATCCATCAAGTAAAATTCTATTTAAAGTTAAAGCAACAAAATTTAATTAATATTTTACCTATTTGAATAAGTAGTTTGTGATTCAAAGCACTACGTGTAAGAAAAAATATTGAATGAATACCACGTTATATGTCTAAGTAGAAACAGGCGGGATTGGTCAGACAATAATATAGTTACTTTATGCCAAAGTTAATTTTTTATACTAATCTAAAATTTACAAATTTACAAAAACTTCTGGGCTACCTAGCTTTATACTTGATTATAATTTGTTGTACTTAATTATGTATATAGTTATTTAAACATTATGTCATAACTGTAATTATAATTCAAAAATTAATATCAACTAAACGAAAAAAGCTCACTGTTCTTACTTATTATTACACCCTTGTAAAATAGCAGAATAATTAACAAAATTAATAATAATTTTTAAATCATATGAAACAAATATACATTCAAACAACAAAATATTAAAAGTTTGTTTACAAAACAGTAAATTATTTTATGGATTTTTATCAATTATACCACAAGAAGAAAACACGTAAGAAAAGATATTCTTCAAAAATCAAATTTTTAAATTTCTTCAAAGTTTGTGAATACCAAAAGAAAGAAGCATTTTCAAATATTTAGAATATTGAGATTTAAGTTTCAATTACAGAATCCTTATATTGGATACTGTTATACTAGATATTCTAATAACATCATTTTTAAAAGCATCAGATAGAGAAGCGCCAATAAAAATTTAAAATAATATCAGTCAAATTTTGAAGTAAATAAAACCCCTCTCAATACAAAAGTCATAAAATAGTTTTCATAGTATCCATTAATTACAAAACCTTAATTTCCTACACCAATCCTCTTCCACCACCTCGTTCCTCCAAAAAGACGTTCCTCCGATCGCCAGAAGACCTATCAAAAGACAAAAAAAAAAAAAAAAAAAAAAAAACGGGAAAAAAAGTGAATTGCGAAAATTCACTTTGGCCCAGCTGTCTCTCCATAAAGTAATATTTGTCGTCCGCCGCTCTTCCCCTCGCTCGCCAAAGTGCCAAAGAATCTCGCGCTCCCACGCAGCGGTGCTGGCAGCTCCTAATCCGGCTCGTGCCTGGGCCGAGTGCTTTTTCGCGCGTGCGGGGCGAACGCCCCAGCTCTTTCTCTCTCTCTCACTCTTCGATCGCTCTACGTCGTCCCTCTTTTTGGAGAGGGCGAAGAAAACGTGAAAGCGATTTTTTACCGGCGCCAGCGTGTTAGGGTTTGATGCAGCAGATCGATTTCCGAGCTTCAGGGTGGCTGGTAATTTAGGGACGTTGTTAGGGGTGGGAGGTGATTTTTCTCTGGAGTTAGAGGGATAAGAGGTTGAATTTTGAGCGTCGAATTGAATTTAAAATATTGTAAGTTTTGGATTGAATTGCGTTTCAAGGCACGTAAAATTGTTTGAGTTTTTGATGTGCTTATTGAGTAAATGTGAATTGACTTATGTTTTATATAGTGTTTTGAAGATTTTTGTAATTAGAGAGCGGGGATTTTGACGTTTCTTATGGCAAAAACTTTATGCAGTACTAATGAATAAATTGAGCTAAATATATATTATTGAAGTTAATTAGTCATTAATCAGAAGAAAATTGTTTCAGCATTTTATACAATCTTTAATACGTAGTACAAGATCTATCATTTTTATATTTATTCCAATTTATCAGTACAAAATCTTTTAGGTCAGGAGAAAAAACCTTTATAATGCAGATTATAAGACTCATTGAGGACGTTTAATTTTATAGCGCTTACTTTTTATATGCTTTTATTTATCATCGGTGAAGTAATAAACACTTTAAGTGCGGGACTGTTTCACGATCGACACAATTCGATGCGACTCTTTGCGTATTAAAAATTTCCTCGTTTCTTTTCGAACCTCGTTCTAGAATAGTTTGAATAACAAGGGTGCGCCTTCTTTACGCTCTTACTCGTATACGCCCCGTTACGCCCGGTATATACATAATGATCTGATCCTACGATTTCTCTTTTTTATTTCTTTTCACATCTTCGTTGTACGCCTTCATGTTATTGAGCTAGTTTATCAAATTATAAACAATTATTTTTATCATTCTACCATACACTAGAAAAAAAATTTTGAAAAGATTTGGGAGATTTTGTTGTTTCAGTATGAAGGCAAGTTCTATAGTCAGGTTTCTTTAATTTCAGATGTACTTTAAAAGAATTCAATTTAATAAGAAGAAAAAAATTCAAATAATAAAAGTAGTCAAAATAAATTGTAATATTAAACTTATGTGCTTAAATTAAATCTGTCTCAAAGAAGGATAACCACAAAATAATAAATAATAAAAACTCAACGATTCATTTAATTTAAAATAATTTCATAAAATTCATAATAATCAAGAATATATAATACTGTTTTCCTAGAAATGAAGTAATTTAAAACAAAATTCTTATATCACTGGAATTTAATTACCCAGGGGATAAAACTATAAGTGTCTTACTTCATTTTTACATAGCCTTATCAAAATCTCTATCCCGGGGGTGAGCTTCTCGTATAGTCATTGTTGTTTATATTTAAATTTTAAAACCAAATAAGTTTGAAATTATAATTTTTCACTGAAAACTCTAGACTTGAAAGATATTTGATTCTCTCGGCTAGCTTGGCACGTGCAAAGTTTCAAGTGACTGTGAAACTTTTAAAAAACTCGTACAAAAAACTTTTTATTACAGAAGACTAAGTTTCAAAATTCATGAATTCAACTTTTTCTTAAGCAACAAAAACTTATAAGTAACAATTCATCAAAATAAATACCAAGAGTCAATTTAAAAAATAAATCGCATTGGAATACCGTATATAAGAATTAACAATTCAGTCTGACAATAGCGTCGGCAATGAAATTCCAAGACCAAACTCAAAGAATTCTCGTAAATCATTTTCCTTCATCGCTCTCAAAGACCCCAGCAGGAAACCTTGACTTACCGAAAAATTGATCGAGCCCAATTCGAAAAACTATAAAATCCAGGAATAAAACCGAATAATACGACTCTCCTACGCTTTCTCGACAACCTGGATTCTTTCTCTCCAACCTCTTCAAATTCCTCTCTCACCACCCACTCGCGAAGGTTAGGAGGGTGAATTAAACACGTGGCTGCAGCGGCAAGCCTTATAATAAGCGAATGCTGCCGACCGGACCTCGGCCACCCACGTATAATAATGCGACGCTCGCGGTTAGGTAGCTTTCTCTCTCTCTCTCTCTCTCTCTCTCACTCTTTGCAACCTTGGCTCTCTTGCACGCGTCCGCACGAGGCTGCGTCTCTCGCGCACGCGCCTTGTCTGTGGTTGCCCTGAGACAGTTATTATTCGAGGCTTCCTCGGGAGCGATAGTCGCCTCGAGTGTTCTGCTCGAGTGGAAACTGTTGCGTTGGCTAAGGCGTGTGGCCTTGTCGGTAGGAGTTGATGTAGATAAAGCAAGTGGGAATTTGGGAACAGAGTCAAGCTGACTTTTAAGGGGTAAAGCTGGTATCGAAGTGGCGGAGCTCTAAAGTTTTATTAAAAGGGAACGCTGATATAATGACCTTAGCTCGGAACATACTTACGTGTCTTACCCATCACGGGTGTAACTACTTACACTGATTTTTTTTAATATTGTGCTGAAAATAGAACGATCGTAAAAATGAACGTATTCAATCTAAATGCTGATTTCACAGAATTTGCTGTAAAATATATCAAGTACGCTTTATTATGCGTTAAAATTACATAGTTAAAATTTTTTCTTTCTTGTTAAAAATACTTTGAATAATTTTTATACCGAGTATAAGATAGCAGCTATGCTCGTATTGAAAAAATAAGAATCGAGTTAAAAAGCAAGAAAGAAAAAAATTTCTGCATCGTCTCTTCTATTATTAGAAACAAAATAAGAAGCAATAAGAATTTCGTCTCAGAATATAATACAAGATAATAAAAAATTTAGTAGCGCGTAGGTGTTTTAAGTTTTGCCTTTTACTCGCGTATTTCATGGATGACGCATTTCGAAGAAGAAGCGAGAACTCAGATGCTGTGAGAATTTCCAGAATGCGCGACATAAAAATAAGTGAGGGACATGAAACAATTAAAATTGTTTCTGGCTTTTGTTAAAATATTAACTATTTTTTCTGTTTCTTATTCTTTGTTATTGAGTAAATAAATAAGTACATGGATTTTCTCTATTACATATTAAATTAATATCTATATGAAATGTATTTTAAAATTAATTTGATATTTTATACCTATTTTAATCGAGTAATGCAATAAAGTAAAAAATTAAATATATTTAGTTTTAACAAGAATTACGTCAGCGTATTATATTCTGTGATAACAGAATAACATTCTATTGCAGTTTTTTGTCTATGAAGACAAACTAAAAACCAATCAAATTATTTGTTTAAAAAAATCCTAGTAAACAAATGATGCAACTGTTTTTTATCTAAAACCTAACAATCGACATACTCAAAATACATGTTAAACTCGACATCTCCATAATCAACATTACGAGGGGTGCAAATCAGCCGGGCCTCCCCTCGGCCCAATAAACCGCTGCGTAAAAAAAGTCAATAAAAGCCTCAGCCCTGCTAAATCAATAGACTTCCCGATGCACACGCAAGAGACAAATCTCAAGATATATCGACCTTTCTCTGTGTTACAGCACGCAGCTTCGGCATGAGGGTCGTGGGCGGCAAAATCGGCGGCGACAACCACCTCTACGCTGTTATCGTCTGGACGGTATCTGGGGGACCGGCCGAGAAGGCCGGCTTGCAGCAGGGTGATAAGGTAACGTACACACTTACGCGCTTATACGTGCGTCATTTACTATTCTGGGGATCCTTTTCTCGCGCCTTTATGTGCACTCCTTTTTGTTTGAGGCTCTTCCCTTTTTCCATTACTTTGCTTTTTACGACGACACCTTTTGCTCTTCCTTTACACACGAATTTTCATTTTACGATCAGCGTATACTTTCTTATTTACTGGGATTTTTAGCAAGGAGCGTGCGAGTGCCGCGATTAGTTAAAATATTATTGCTTTATAAGAAATAAAATTTTAAGAGTCGAAGGTTATTTATTATAACGGATACTTTTTTATATATGTAAATTGGAAACAACTTTTTAGTTATTTTAAAGAAATTCTTAAGTATAGCTGTTTTAATAGAAACAATTAAAACTAATTTTTATATCTGTATAAAAAAGCAAATCATGTAGCTTCAAGTATAAAATAAATAATTTTATTGTGCCAAATTTAAATGGATAAAATTAAAAATGTTCTATTACGTAAAAAGTTTTTTGAAAATTAATCTAGAGAAAAAGAAATAAGAAAGGAAAAATAGAACAGGAATTTTATTTCCCACTCAATTCGACTTTACGAGAGAAATCCGTAATTGGCGTAGGGCCGGTTCATTACTTTCGATCCTTTTTCGTTGTAAAATCTTAAAAAAAGCTCTGAAAACGTCCAGTTATCAGAATGGAGAATCTCGTCTTTTATTACCGTTCGTCTCTTGATGCCTTATGACACGAATGCTACCCATAGCGAGCGGTTTTCGAATCGTCCCGTCATTGAACGTCCATACTGGGAATAAGGGCAGGGTTGAATAGACGGATTTCGGCTGATATTCACGGATGATTCATCTCATATCTTCATTCATTTCCTAATCTAGGTAGAAAGCTGTTTGAATTCTGCCAGCTCTACGTGTGCCTAAAGAGAAAAATCAATATTTGAAACTATATTAGTTTATATTAATATAAAATTGTATTATTAAAATTAAAAGTGTGTTAATTGGAATATTTTATTTACAACTGTTTAGATCATACCTTAGTAACTACTTTATATATTTCAAACTAAACATCATGATATTATACAATATTATAACATATATTATATGTTATAATATATATGTTATATATATTATAACATGATAATACAATATTATTTTATTCTAACATTATTTTATTTTTATAATCATTAAAAAAAGAAGAAAAGAGGTATTAAAGAAAAGGTAAAAAATGCATTTTATAAAATATCTATGGAAAGCATATTGCCCGAATAACTTGAATTCTGACTGGTTTCCCGGAATTTGATCGTGTTGATTTTGTTCATGCCTAACATTTGGAGTTTATTTATTTTAACTTAGCGCGATATGCTAGTTCGCTTTATGAAATATTTATGACTGAATTTTGTTGCCGGAATAATTTAGTCTTTGATTGGCTCTTTTCAATTTTATCGAATCGATTTTATTTAGCACTAACATTTGAGATTTGTTTAATATAACTGTGAAAATATGATCAGGCACGTACGGTGTGCGTGATATGATTATATTATTAAATAACTAGAGGAAAGTAGAATGAATCCGGGTTGTCTATTTTCTCGGAAATGAGTGCTGCCATCTCACCAAAAACTACTCTATTAAGAAGTCATGCGAATATCAGTTGCTTATGCATCGTTAGAAGAGACAGTTATGCGTTCGACTCAAAGCAATAAAAAAAGACACATAACGAAAAAAATTCTTATAAATACAGTAATTTATTAGCAATGAATAACTAAAATCTATGTTTTTAGAATTCATGCTTTTCTGTAGGGCAGTAAAATGAACATTTCTGTGATGATACATAACCTTAAATACTACCGGGTATATGCGGTATATTAAAGGTCACATATATATTCCTTTTTGACCACAATTTTATTATTCGAATAAAAATAATATTTTTATTAGTTTTGATACTACCAGCCACATTCAGTTTATGCTAATTTAAGTGTCTGCATCATAAAGAAAATTCTTATTTTTGTCACAATAAAAATTTATTTTATCCATAAGTTCGAGCGAACCAGGTTCTAAGACCTCCTTGAAAAAATGTTTATATTTAAAAAATAAGTTTATATTAATAAAAAATAAAGCTGTTCCATGGGTACTAAAAATTTTTGATATAAAAAGCTCTCCGGCTCAGAAATAATTTTCAAAAAAGTATCTCACCTGGTGCTTCCTTATTCAAGAAACAAAAAAAAATTAAAGAAGAATTATAAGGGAATATTATATAATCTTAAATCAAGCTCTCTATCTCAACGACAAATCTTGGGAGAACCATAAAACTCAACATCAGGTAGCAAAACTTGTTTTCGCGCACGCGATATAATGAAATAGTAGCTTGATTCGCTGGCTTGGCAAAATGAAGATTGAACGTGCCGGGGCGTCAAAGCTTTATTGTAATTAATTACCGAGCGAACGATCGCCCACCATCCAGCTGCGGGTTATCGCGCTGCTAAAACCGTATGTTGCGGTAATTTGGCGTGGGCTACTGCCGCCTTTCACGGGGGCCAGACGAACCTTGGCCGATCTGTTTAAATTAAGCTCTAACAGCTCGCGTCGATGTTTTTTTATGCCGTGAGTTAATTTGTAGGTCCTTTGTTTTGTTTCCTTTTCGTCCGTTTGCTTATAATTAAATGTAAAAATTATAGTATTGCTAAGAAGTTAAATATTTTACTTTGTGACTGTGATATAAATTTACATTTGATGAATTAATGGGAGTAAAAAAGAACTCGAAAAAGGGCACGATTTATTATTAGTCCAGGGCTTGAACCTGAGACTTTATGTTTCGGCGAGGAATGCTATTTTTACTAAGCTCCGGAAGAACATTTTATTTCAAATCGTCCTTATATAGTCATCGTAATGATGCAGACCATTCCTACTTATGCGCCATCTATGAAAACTTCGTATTATTGAAAAAGTATCTATCCTAGACGGCTAACTACAAAAAAGACAATTTACGGAATTTGTTTCAATAATTTTCAGTTTAATTTACATATTAATTTGAGTACTTTTAGTACTGAATTTCTACACCAATATTTTCAACGGCTAATATACCAGATAGTTTTCCATACTTTGTGAATTTTTATTTTATAAGTCTGGCATAGTTTTGGAAACATTTTTACAGAGTATGGGTAAAAGTCTGATTTAGTAGTAATTGGTAAATTATTGAAAGCCAGACTTCCATCAGACTTATTTTTTACTAGAGATGCCATAAAAGTTTTTGCTACTTGACATAATCGGCTTTCATTTATTGACCGCACATAAGCACTGTCCACGACTATTTTTTTATTATCCGAAAATCATCATGGTATCATCCTCTAATTGCTCTTTCTCTTTTTTTCTTTTCTCTCCAAGAACAGCGTGGCTTGCTTGCTACATATTTCAATCTTGGGACCGTTTACACCCTTGTGTATGTAACGCGCGAGTGAACAAACGACCGGCGCTCCTAATCTTGAGAGATGATTCTTTGCGGATCGACGATTTATAAGGATTTTGCTTTCCACCCAGCGATCTGCTCTATCAACACGAGTGTTCGCTAATATTTCGCTCGCAATTTCACGCAACTTTTGGCTTTAGACTAATTCGAGCAGTGTGGTAATTTTAATATAGGAATAATAAATATTGTTAAGGAGGCTTCGGCGTTTTTTAATAAAACGATAGAAATCTCTGAAATTTGAAAATAACACTAATAAACTTATCTAGATTAATTAGCAAAAAAGAAATACGAGGCAGTTTACTAATCAACTGCCTTGAGAAGGGACGTACTTTAACACGTCCAAAACGTCGGCAAAATTTTAATAAATTGGATAGTTCGTGGAGATCAACAGTCTTCGTCTTTCATCAATTCCTTACCACGCGAACAATAGAATCATCGTACGCTATTTCAATTTCTGTATCTGTTTTTCTTTTTCTTAATCCAAACACCAATCTTCTATTCGTTCTTCATGAAACTTTAGCAATTTTTGTATTCTTCTTAAATTTGATGAAGGCATCGTTACTCCGAATTGGTTTTAACATAAACTTACTAGGTCAGTGAAGGATAAGAATTACGATTTAACTTTACATTTCGTTATGCCGTAAGAGAAAAAAGTCTCTCTCTAATCTTTTCAACTAATAATTTTACTTACAAATTTCAATTTGTATGCAATAAAGATCAGGTTAATCCAGTAACTTGATGCTTAGAAACTTTTATAATTTCATAATATTTAAGGCAATTTCATAAATATTAAATGAAATTTTGAAAAATATAATTAAATAAAAAAATAAAGATACTTTTTAGTATGTATTAGTATTATTATACTTAACGAAACTAATTATTAATATTTACAATGAATTTTTTAAATTGAGTGCGCTAAACTTAACATAAAAAACCAGTGTGCTAAGAGTCTTACTTAACGGGATGTCGGAGCGGTACGACATGGTAATCTTTACTGTATTTTCAAGTTTTTGTTAAAATGATCAACTCTATAATGAATCCAAACGGTTCGTTGGCTCTTTGTTAGTAATAGCCAGGGTGCTCAGCTCATAAAATCATGCTAGAAATAATGAGTTTATTAAAAATCTAAAAAAACGTTTTAAAGTACATAGTGAAAACGGATTTATTCTAAAATTTGGAAGGGTTTGCATTTCCAGGTTTTTGTTGAAATTATTAGTTTTTAAATAAACGTAATGGGTTTATTGGCTTTGTAATAATAATAGCTAGCACGCTCAGCTCATGAAATAATAATAAGTATACAATTTTTTTAGTATAAACAAAATTAGTTCAGTCGTTATTAGCGCACTAAAGGGCGCTAATAGTACATTAAGATACAAGTAGTATAACTAGCAGTTTAAGGCACGATGAATCATAAGTACTACTTATTATACGAGTATCTTACGATATTTTATAGCACTGTTTAGCATAAATCCACTGTCACGCCTATCCGTGCTATAAGCAATTTATTTTTGCACCGACAAGTGTAAAAGTATAACTGTAGCTCTCGAATATAGCTAGGGTCAAAAATACGGTGCAGTAATGGACTACTTATGACACCGATAAATCCTATCCGTGCGTAAAACACCTACTAACCAACTAGCAGCATAATAAAATATACTACTTAAGGTTTTTAAAATTTGCACAATAAAATTTCACTAATCGCAATTATTGTTTCTCTGTATAATTAAATTAACTATGCAAATAATTACAAAATTTTATTGCACTCTAGCATAAATCATAACTTTAAGATAATTTTTCGGTCATCGTGGCATAAAATACGGTTCGATACTGGTGCGTAAGGTGATTTTTGCCTCGTTCGACTTTTCACCCTCGCTTTGTTTGGGCGAAAAACGTCTCACGAGGCAAATAATCATCTTCCACAGCCGCATCGAAATTTACTATTTTGTATGAATGCAATTTTAATAGATTTCATGATTTTTAATCCTTTGTCATCAGGTTTTGGAGTGGGGCGGTGTTTCCCTGATTGATCGCACATTTGAAGAAGTTGCACACATTATCGATCGAAGCGGCGATGTTGCTGATCTCGTTGTCGAACACGCACCAGATATGTAAGTTGACCTATAGAAATCATTATCTTCAATAATTGGTTTATTATACGAGCTTATCAAAAAATTTTCGTTTCAAGTGATAAGTAACGGTTCCTGGATTAAATATTATATATTTTTTTATATCGATGATAATAATTTTTTGTATACTACTATAAGTTTTACTATTTTACGAAAATTTTTTGTTTTTATGGTAATTTGAAACAATTTTTTATGACTTTTGTCGTACGTGAAAATACGATCTATATATGCTTTATTTTTATGATAATAATTATTTAATCATTTTAAAAACAGTATCTTTCAATTTTTTAACTAACTTTTCCTTAATTCCCCATGCTTTGAATATAATAAATAATAAAGACACCAAACCAATGCATGAATATTATCAGCTAAAGGATTTCATTTTCGTTGACGGGACTCATAACTTTGCTTATTTTCGTCCCAACAGGGGCGGAGATCCTTTGGATGAGCCAGTGATGGCACCATCCGGACCAGAGAAAGCCCCGACCAACCTTGGACTCGGTCAGCTCGGTGAGTAATACATTTGTATTGTTCATAATGTTACGCAATTTAATACAAGGCGGTACACTGTTGCGCCGCTGCTGTTACTCGCCGCGTTCAAGTCAAACATAATTTGGCCCGTCGGCGTGCAGCAACGCCGCCGCTCTAGCCCAGATTACAGAAATCCTTTACTTCCGACTATAGAATACACTCGGACTAAAACGTTAATTGCTAGAGAAGTTTCCTCAGTCGAAAATTAGAATTCTTGCCCTCTATATAGAATACACAATTGTATATAAGCATCTTGCAAACTTCTATTATTTGGTTGAATACATTAATTTATTTTCTTTAGTTTTTTGATTTGCAATGAGTCGAAAAATAAAGTATTTATGGATTGAGTTTAGAGAAATTTTGAGTAGTTAAGAAATTAGGTGCAGAAATAATATGAAATGTTTAGTATTTTTTTTTAATAATTTTATTCGAAGCAAAAAACAATAAATAATTTTTTAATATTCTTGAATTATGAATGTATTTAAATAATTTTTTCAACTAAAACGCTCAAATAAATATTGATTGAATATTTTATAACTTTTTATTTAAACATTTGTATGTATTCGATTGATTTTTTAATTCATAGCTAATAATATATTAATATAAATGAGCATTTTAGATAATTCCTACTCGTAATATTTATTACAAAGTGTAAGTTAATAATTCTTAAAATTCTAAAATTTTTTTTTTTTTTTGCAAGACTGCAATTTTTTAAAAAAAAGATTAATTAGAGCCACTGCAATCATACAAAACTTTTAGAGTACATAAAAAGACTAATTACCAATTTTTCTATTCATTTATTTATTTATTTTTTTAAAAGCAATTTAAAAATTTATAAAAATCATTGTTTATTATCTTTCTAAAATTTTTTAAAAATAAGAAATTTTTAGTACAATAATTATTAAATTTGAGTATCGGATAATGAAATTTAATTTTTGAAAGTTGAAGTTGAAAGTATTATTTTACTAATTGGCTTATATTTCTAGATAAATTACTTAAAGATAGTTATTAAAAAATTAGTACTTCTTTTTAAACTTATAAATGCTAGTTACGTTTACAAGATAAATATTTAATTATGATAAAAATTTCTGAACAATCATGTTTTGTAATTCTTTGATAATAGAATTTAATTTATTTTAATAAATCATAAATAAAAGAGAATGGTTTTAATAAATCATAAATAAAAGAGAATGGTTTCTAGAATATAGCTGCGGAGAACCTTTCATCTATATAACTATACTTTTAATGTATTATAATACATGCCTTTTTACAATTATTTTATACTTTGTTCAATAAATAATATAGATATGCTTCTTATATATTACTTTTTTCAAGTTAGTTTGACTTATTCTTCATAAAAATTTAGCTAAAAATTTCTTGATGTGTAACTTAATTAATGGTATGCATATAGATATAGTTTGTAGTATTTATATTAGTTATAAACAATACACATGAGAAAATATAAAAGATTCTGTCATGTAAAAGCATGAATTAGTGCCAAAACATATCTTTATACTAATATGAAATAGATACTTGTCGCAGCTGCAATCTCAGTTCAGATGCCTTCATATTATGAAAGAAAAAAAATTTACACATTTTAACAGCTGCGACGATATTGTTTCTTGTTTTGCAGACTCGGAAACAAACAAAGCGCCATCGTCGCCGACGCGCAGGAAACTGCCAAAGACGCCGGTATAACGAGTTGCTAAAATTGAGCCTACACGTGACCTATTCTACTCTACTACTACTATCTCCTTTTATTTCTTTCGTCTTGACAAAACTTTCTTCTATTCGTTGCTTCTTCTGTTTTTTCTCTTATTTAATTCTTTACCAAGCTCCTCTCTTGTTCAATCACTTGAACGTACACAAAATTACATACGGACATACATATATACTTACATAAGCGCGCACATACGCAAAACATTTTCAAAAAGAAAAAAAATATGAAAGATAAGTATAGTATACAAAATAGCGCGTACAATCATAATCTTTTCTAAACAGCGCGCATTTTTATGTACTTCTTTATGTATGAGTAAAACGTAGATACGTGTGTGATGAAAAAATAAAGATAAACCAGAAAAATAAATCTATTGAAAATAAAAGATATAAATAACTGATAAGGTCTATTATTTTAATCTTCCATAGTAGACATAAAATAGTTTACATGAAAAAATTGCTTTATTTTTTATGTCCAGAAAGCAAGAAAAAATGTATTAAATTTAACTTTATAAGAAGATTCTAATAAATAGGAATATATTTAAATGCATAAGGAGTTTTCATGCATATTTGAAAATATTTGTTTATGTTTCTACATAATTAAAATTATCAACAATATAATAAAAAAAACTTATTTAAATTTGAAATCATAAATTCTTTCACTTAAACATTTTCAATAGATTTATTCTTAAAAAAAATTTTTACGAATTTTCGTAATGAATTCTATGATATAAAAGTAAGAAAAAAATCTCTCCCTCGATATTCATAGTTATAGCTGTATGCTCAACCGTAATCGAATCTTTCTAATATGTACGAGAGACTTATTAAATTGTTATCGACCATAGTCGTAAAAAAGACATACATGATCTCATTGAGTACATATATGTTTATGATGCGAACGCACGTACGTTAGTTATGGGTCGGAAGCGAAGGGAGCTTTCTAGACTTATTTTATTTCATACATGCAAATTTTTGTGATTTTTTCTCTTTTTAGATTAATAAAGATATATTTAATTTTACTGAAATAAATTATAAAAAATTGCATTTCATAAAGACTGTTTTTTACAAATTATGACTAATATTTTTTAAATTATATTTTTGAAGAGAAGTTAGAATGTAAAACTAATGAGCTTAAATTTAAATTATAGATGATTGAGATCTATATATGTCTGTTTAAAATAACAATCTTAAAATATTAGAAAATATCAAACAAAAAATATCGCTACATAAATAATTATCAGATGTTCTCTGTATAACAGATTCAGTTCTTATATGCACATCAGGTAACGCTTCAGTATGAATAAACTTAACCTATGTAATTCTTTCTGAACCTGTTCACTGAAGATTTGTGTCATTAAGAATGGGACCAAATCTGTTGTACGTCTAACATCGACGTAAATAATTTTATAAATATACGCTCCTTCAGCATCCGAACCTGAACAATATTTGACGCGTTTAAAGTATATACGTGTTATACGAAAACATAAAAAATATATGGAATTTAAATATTAAATATATAATTAAAAATTGATACGGCGTTACGATAATCCTACTTTTGGATGACTGAAAAACTTATATTGTAAATATAATTGCACAAGTATGGAGGTACCTTTTTCAAAATTCGTGAGCTTCTCAAAAAAGACACGATAAGACTCATATCTTCCTTCCTTCTAAAGACTAATAGTGCAATTCTACAAGTATAATCTATATACATATATATTATAAAATAATTATTGATTGTTGATCGTGTGTAAAAAAGTAAGGATAATCGTCGCACAGATCCACTAAAGGATTCTAAAGCGATAATAGCATGAGCAAACAAGAAAATAATAAAAAAGAAACACAAGTCGTTGTAGTTTCCCTTGCACTATTTTGAAATGCATAATGGTGTATGCAACAGTGATAATTTGCTTCGAGTGCTATTGATACGCTATTATGTCAAAGGATATTTGCCTGGAATCGACGTTTGTCTACTATTTCTATCGGAGTTCTTATGTAATCTCGTCTTTTTTATTGGATAACTTTCAAATAAAAAAATAATTAAAACAATGAAAACGCGTCGTTGAGTTTGTTAAAAATGCCAAATACACTTAATAATAAATTCTTACGCATAATTTTCCATGATATAATTTTTGTAAAATCTTCTTATAATCTATACCAATAAATTATACAGCTTAAATAAATGTATTTTTTATGAATCGCCCTGTTTCATAAAAATTTATAATGATAAAACAAATTTCGGGAACCTTTTTGTTCAAAAAGTAAAGATAATATTAGCTATTAAGAAATTTATATTTTCTCTTATTTTTTTTTTTACAAATTTGCTTTTTACTCTTTTTATATAATGCACTATTTTAATTAAGCACTTTCTATGTCCTATTGTTTTGAAGAATAAATTTCATCTATTATTAGTGCTAGAGCCATTTTTACACATACAAACACGCTGCAATGATTAGTACGTAGCTTTCATGTAGAGCTTTGACATTTTTGGTTGACATTTTTTAAAAACTCAGCCACGCGCTTGCATCACGAGTGATCTGAGTGATTCTTACATTTTTGTAAAAGTAATTTAATGTCAGCGATGCTTTAAAATTTAAATATAAAAATGAAGTTTTACTTGATTCTGTCTACCCTTTCGTACTCTCTTGCTTAAATCATTACTAATAAAAAAAAATATATGTCGTGCGCAAAATTTGTGATTTAAAACAGGATGTGACAAGGTAATGTGAAGTCATTTTGCACATGCTAGGTTGAAAATAATAAATGACCATTAACTAAAACAATATATGTTAAATTATGAAACAACGTTTTCGATCTCAATAAAAAAGTCTTCTTTTTTACACAATCAATGATTTTCATTGATTTTCATATGCAGGACTCACAATCAGTGCACAAGGGACAAAGTCCATTGTTTTTAGGATCTCTTTTTTCAACAAAGAATATTTGATGTTTCTGAAAATTCAATATTACAAACTTGATATTTGAAAAGCACAAAACCCAAAGAAAAAAAATGATTTACAAAAAAAATATTAACTTTAGAATTAATTATTAGTTAGTGACACTGTAACCCACTTTTACCAGAGAACGCAAAAATGGATTAAATATCTTTGTGCTCTGAACCCTTCACATAGTACACTATACATTGATAAGTATATATTTATAAATATCTTTTATTAAAACACTCTTAGCAAAGCAGCAGTTATTTTGTTTCAGTGTTATAACGCATTTTACATAGAAGATGCAATATTTATAAATATTTACAAAATTTTATTTATCCGTAAAAGAGTAAATTGGACTTCATCACATGACCTTAATTGTAATCGTTAAAACATGAATGAAAAATCTACTCAAAATTGAATGTTTTTCTGGTATGTTGACCAAAATGAATGAATATTGCTGTGTCGCGCCGAATGAAAAAGAAACTAAATGAATAAAAAAGCTTTCGTACAATCAATTTTGTAGTGAGCTGCCGCGCAAAAGGAGTTTTCTTCTACGCTGGCGTTAGACTTTATGATCTTTAACGAGCTTTGAACGTATAATCTTTTTACTAAATTAAATTATCAATCAAAATTTATTAAAGTTCGAGTAGAGCTTCTTTTCAAATACATACATTTAAACAAATAAAACGAAATTAGGATACAGTATATTCAAAGTTTTGATTTTTACAGGTTTATTAAAACTAGAATTAACAATAATCAATGAGAATATTTATTTCCAACTGAGAATTTTAGCTTCAACTTCTTTTCTAAATTCATTCAATATCATGTTATATTGTTAATCTTTATATAATGATTTACCGCGATTTAATAAAAAAATAAAAAATGAAAGACGAAATTAAAATTTGTTTAAAATAACTATGTACAAATGCGTACAACGAAAAACGAAGTGAATAAAAGTCATGATTCTAAATGTAAATAATATAGCAAAATATTTTACAATCTCTTAAACTGTAATCAACAAATAAATCTTTTTTCAAACAAAGATTTTATACTTTTGATTGAAAATTTTTTTGCCTACAGAGTATACGATTATGCAACAATTTGTTAAAATAATCATGACTTAATAATTACTCAGTTGGTAATAAAAGCTTAAAAAAAAATTTCAACTTTTGATGGATATATTAAAAAACTTTGTGAAATATTTTTAAGAGTTACAATAGTTATAGATTGAATATAAAAAATATCTAGAAATTTAAGTAGAACCACAAAATATGAATATTAGATATATTTTGGATAATTGAAGTAAAAATTTTTCCAAAAAATTCTTTATTAGCGTAATGTCGCCACCAACTTCTTTCTCTTATACCAATCGAACGTAGTTTTTTCAAAAGACTTACAGATTATTCCATAATTGGACTTTTAAAGGTGTCAGTTGGGATGCGTTGTGAATTTTTCAATAGTTCTTCACATTATTGATAATTGTAAATAGCTAAAAATTATTCCTAGTACAAAACTTCATCGGTGAGATCGCTGAAAAGAACTCAAATGCCATCTATCTGTGTAAATATTACCAAAGATATTTTACCTTATTAAATAACTTATATTTTTAAAATAAATTATAATATACATATAAAAACATCTTCGATTATATATTTTGCGTGAAAATTGTGACTGATACAATAATTAATTAAAAAAAAATTGAAAACAAAATACTGTGAATTAGATTATATATAAAAATGATTTTTTTCAACGACCTTACCAAAAAATTAGATTCACAATATTAGTATCATAACTCTTCATCAATTACTTTTTTGGGTATGTAGATCAAAATAAGAGTAGTTTGTATATTGATTAAATTAGCTAATTGTTGATTAATTGGTAGAATAGTTTATCTCAGCAACTTGGTCAAAAGTCAGTTTGTCAAAGGCTACAACACTTGTTTGTATTTAGGTATAAATAAATAATTTCGTTAAGAAAAAGAAGAAAAATGAGATGTGTGTATTTTAAGTGCGATGATGATCCTATAAATAAGCATTAGACCTACTTGAAAGGAAAATGAAAATTTCCTCGTGACGCCAACCATCATGTTCTAAACTTTATCGTATAGAAAGGAATCAATACACATACACTTATATAATCCACACAGTCGTGAAATCATACAATCACACAAGTGTAATAATGATAAAACAATAAATTGAAAACAAAATAATTGTAAACTGGGAATAAACAGAAGAGAACAGCAATGTCTTTTTTGCAATATTTACATTGGTAAGAAAGGAGAGAAAAACTTATGCAATTAATTCCGAATTAAAACAATATTGAATACTATATATAATCATTTTTTTGAGTGTAAAGAATAGATTTCATCTTTTACATATATTATTTTAAAAAAGTATAAAGAATAAAGTTAAAAATATCCGTTAATTTTATGTTTTTCTTTTACCTTACATAAATGAAGGACGAACTTATATTATTGTGTAGAAATTTTTGTTAATTCAATAAATGCTTTTGTCGTTTTGAACATTTATCGATTTCAATTTGATAATAAAATTAATTTAACAAAATTTTGAAGAAGCATTTGTTTTTTTGCAATAAAATTGTTTTTATTATTATCAAAAACATATTAATAGTTTAAACATACATACGTTTGAATCTAACAGAAATAATTCATCAAAAGTAACATGCGATCAGTTTTTCTCTTCCATTTCTAACTTCTTTTTTCCTCCTCTTCTGTTGTTGTTAATACCTCTTCTTATCATTATCCAACCCAGGTCCTAATTGTTTTTTATGTTACTTTTGTCGTTTAACAACAAAGAATATACAAGAATACATGGTGTTTTGTTTTGTCGTTCTATCTATTTTTATTAATTTAAAATTTTTTTCATAAACGTTAAAATGTTAAAAAATATTGGTGTCTTGATTTATAAACTTACATATACGATTATTTAACTTTTTTATTTTATTTTTTAATTTTTACTTATTTTGTTTTACGTTACACCCTCCATAAGAAAGTAAAAAAGAGACTTTTTTGCGTTAACGTTTGAATGGAAACACCTTTTACTTTTATCTCGTATTCTTGTCGCTCCTTTTATGGCGTTTCTCTGCAAAGTGTCTCTGTGTGCCCTGAATAGAAAAAAGCGAGTAAGCCCCAAAATGCGCCGACGATTGACGAAAGAGAGAATAAAAATGTAAGTTGTCATGTGGAAAACATTTCTGGCCTTGACCCTCACGCTATTATACTCACTCCCAACTGGCACGAATATATTTTAGTCCATATCTATATATCTTTTTCTCTATTCTTTCCTTTCATTATTTAGAGGCGTGTGACGATTAGCTGAGTGTTTACAGTCAAAGCACGATAACCGAAGCTCTTCTCCTCTATTTTATCTTTCTCTCTTACACTGCCTTTATTTCTTTAAGTAAAGCAAAAAGAAAAATTATTTCAACAATTTTCTCAATTACCTTTCAATGAAGCATTAAGTAATAATTAGTCAATTTCCTCTTATTAGTAGTAGTATCAATTTTAGATTCTCTTTGTCACAGTCACTTTATTGATTGCTTGTGACAGAAACAGTTAACAGAAAATAAAACTTTATTTCGTAAGACGTAGTGACAAATAATGTGAATGTCGTGCATTAACTGTAAACTATACGTAACTCAATATCAGCCTTTTTGATTTTAGCGATTACACTTATGCATAATAGAATAGAGTTTAAATAAAGAGGCAATTGCATTTGTGATCAACAGTTAAAAATTTAGTAATTGAAGCATTAATTTTTAATTATAAATTAATCAAAACAAGAATATATTACAAGAGAGATTAGTAACGCATTCCAAGAAAGCCGCATTTTAAATTTGTAGTTAAATTATTAAATATTTATTAAATTCTAAATCGAATAAGACAATTTCAAACTGATAGTATAAGTAAAAGTAAAAACTAAAGTTTAAAGGTAAACTGGACTAAAAAATTAGTTTTAAATTTAAGTATATTTATAAATACTTTTTATTAGATATAGTCTATATAATTGCTGTTGACCTTCGATACACAAAAATAAATTAAATTGGCTGTGTTAAATGCATTTGTCTAGATCTTTGAACTCTTTCTTTCTTTAGTTATAATTTTCATATTTTCTTTGCGCATATATAGGCATTAAGAACAACATAATAGTATGCGAATTATCCATGGTATGCGCGGCCGATTTTTATATATTAATATATATAATTCTTTTCCTTTCTATTTGCTTTCGCGAGCATGTATCTATGTAAAAAAAGAGAGTTACGAGGGGGAAAGAAGAAGACAGAGAAGAAGGCTTTCCCTAATATTTTCGATTTTCGGTTTTTATCTTTTTCCTCATATAATATACATATATTCTTTCAAACCTAAGGTTTTGATCAGAAATTTATTTATGCAAAAATTCAGATTTTCAATATAATTCCTTAATTTAAGAAATTTGCTATAAGTGCATGATGAATGTCAGCGTCTAGAGAAAATACATTTAGTACATATAAAAATATACATTTTCTATGTAGCTACATTATAAAAATCATATAATTCCTTATTTATTGTTTTAGTATCAGACATTCTATGATATATTACATTTAAATTAGAGAGCTGTAAATTTATTTTTTTTAATGTTCTTCCGTTATTTTCTAATAAAATATTAAGTTATATTAATATATTTTCTTTGATAAAAAGGTTTGTTTTCTAATTAAAATACAGTGATCATTAAAAAATTGATTCATAAAGTTATAATAGAATAGATTTTTACAAAGGTAAAGCTGATGATTAATCAGGCGATAAATTAAATATTTTACGAAATATGTATTAAATCGGCAGCGAAAAATGTTCAAAATAGTATTATGAAATAAATAATAAAATAATCGATCGACAAACAAAATTTGATATGTAGCATTGATAAATTGAGTTTACAAAATTGAAAATTTTAATGAAATATAAAAATTCAAGAATCAAGTGTTTCATAATCATTTTAATCATTTATATTTATGATTTGCATACATCTAGTTACATTTATTTTTCTAATTTTTAAATCCTTTAAAAATTTTAATTATTTTTAAAACAACAGCGATTCTTTGATATTTCTTAAATATGAAATTTTGATGCACTAAATTAAAAATGAGAAAATAAATAAAATGTGTGACTGAGATTAATAAATTATGCAAATTATATAAATTAAAAATTAAAAGGAAGAAAAAGTCATGATCATTTTTATAACTATTTCTTATACCGACAAAGCACGCTGCTACATAATTCATAAATTCTTGATGCGCCAATTCAGATCTTGAATTTCGCAAGACGGTAGTGCAAACAGATGGAGGACAAGCGCCAAGTTTTGCTTTAGCAATACGTATAGAAAGAGAAAACGTAGAAGAGAGACAATGCGAACAAGGAAAGAGAAAATTAGAGAGAATGAAAGGAAATGAGTCGACAAATGTCGTGAATCAGGCCAGCGTTGGACAATAGCGAAAAATATGTGATAAGTGTGGCTTTTCCTTTGAATGTACTTTTTGTGTGGTATTAAGAGTAATATTCCAGTTATTTATTGAAAATGTACGCTAAAGAATGAATATTAGTTTTCGTAAATTATAAGTAATTTAAACTAATTAATTTATGAATAATTTGTATTAATTTTTTATCAAAGTTCCAGCTTCTTTTATCTAAGAAGTTTCGAATTAAATTAAAAAAATAATAATAATAATTTGATCAATGTTACTATAATTCTAAAAAACTAGTATTATATATTTGACGGGAAGATATAAAAATTATTAATTTAATAAACAATAACACTGTTCTAAAATAATAAAGTTTATTTCATAAATTATTTCATAAATTTATATTAATCTTTTTAAAAATATTTCTTTTCAAAATTAAATTATAGAAATCTTCGGCTATCACCAAAGATTATTCATTTCTTTAATCAAAGACAGTGAAAATCGAAACGAAGTCTTAGTTTGCAACATGCAAGTTCTCAAGAGCAAGTGAAACTTTAATCAAATGTGATCGTACACTTGTTAGGTTTTATTTGTTGAAAGAACGAGAGTCACTGACTATTCAGTTGAAACGAGTCTCTTAGTTACGATAAAAGGTAGTTAGTGTCTATAACTTTTCTCAAAATTTCTGAAGTTAACAAATGCATTATTTGAATGATTATTTATTATAATAGAAAACTTAATGATCCTATAAATACAATAATTATAAATAGAAATTTTAGTAATATTATTAATTAATATGCTGCATCACTTAACTTTAAAATTTGTCAACATAAATTTTCAATGATAATTAATTTTATCTCGACTCATTAATAAATTAATTTTTTAAATCAACGTAGAGTAACACCATCTCAAAATCTTTTCAAAGTAAAGTTCATTTTTGTAAATTATTTCAGTTGGCTTTATTTAAAGTAACTCCAAATTTAAAAAGACATATCGCATGAATAAGTAAAATAGCCTTGACCCGTGACCTCGTGATGTGTCGCGCCTCTATCGGTTTTTTTTTGCAAATACCGTGTGACCTTGATAAACGGCGAAACTCCTAGCCGGATATTGGACAGTTTTTGACTCGTTTACGCGCTTAAGTTGATGGATTCAGTTTTTGTAAAGCAATAGCGTAGGAACAACTTGCTACTTTTGATTTTTTTATTAAAGGTTCATTTATTCTGTTGCTAAATCCTAATTAGTATAAATGAGGTAAAGATACATTATAGAATTGTAGTAAATATTTTGTAATGTCAAGAACCTAAAGGTACAAGTCTATGGCTTTTAACTTGCCAAGTCCACTTTTTTTTTCTTTTTTTTTTAATTGAATTTACACCATTTTTGGGAGATTACTTTAAATTTCATAGAGATATTATACCAGCTTCACTGTAATCTAAATATCATTAAAAATTGTCTTATTATAAATAGTACTATGTATTTTTTAACATATAAATAATATTCAATCTAAAAAGAAATGGAGTAATCACAGTAGTAATGGTCGAGCTCGCGTCAGCCATCGGCATATCAAAAGAATATTTTGGTTATTATTACAAAAACGTTTCAGGCCTTAAGAAATAAATGATACCTACTTTCTTAAAGTTTTTATTTCATATAGCAAGTCATAAATTTAGTTAAAATTTGAAAAATAAATCCTACATTCTTGAAAAATGCTAGTTTCTTGATTTTTTTATTCATCTTTAGCTAAATAAAACAATTACATGTTTTTTTTACTGGATTGAAAAACATCTTGTGTTTTAGTCCTGAATACAACATTTTGTACAATTTTACCATCTTAAAATCGGCGAAAAATAGCTTTTTAATAGAAAAAGAAAACATTAGATATTTATAAGTCCCAAGAAAAACATAAGTGGTTGTTTCACTCCGGTAACAACATTGATTCATTATACCGTCGATCTTCGTGCCACCAAAGAGTTCGATGTAGATCCATCAAAACTTTCCTCGCTTAACTCCTCTAGAGACTAATTATGCGACTTAACCTTTTTCTTCCTCTCTTACTCCCTTTCCATCAGGATTCACGAACTTTCTCAGAAAGCAGCAGCTTTTTCGCAGTCGAACGATTTCCAAGAAAATTTTCTCTTTCACCTTTGTGCGCATTTCTCCACGCCGCCGCTTATTCTCGGTCCGTTTTTACGTGAGATGTATTGTCACCGCCATGTGTGCCCAACGACTTTGGCGCGTGGGTGCACGCCTTTGTTTAAAGCGTTCTTGCGTGGAGAAGTTAGGTGCGACATTTTTTTTTAGTTTGGCTTTAACACCGAGTTCTTGCGGTGCTAATTCTTAATTACCGGCTCGCGAAGTTTAGTCATTACTGACTTTTAGCCTTATGTTACTGTAAATCATAAAAAGAATGACGGAATATTTCTAAACTCTATAAAAATTAAAGTTATAATAATAACAATTTTTTACAGGGATCAATAATCTTTAAATTTCATCAAAATTAGTATTTGAAATGTATTATAATTAAATATGAACTTATTCATTTACACTAAGATAGCTATTTGTCCAAAATTATTTTATTATAACAAGTAAATAATATTAAATAAAAAAACAATTTTAAGTACAATTAAAATAAAAAATTGAGATGATAGATTATTTAATGTGAAAGAATGCACTCGTCACAGCCAAAAATCATTATTCAAGAATGAGGTATATTGAAAAGCCGCTGTAGTATGTCAAAAAAACGAACACGTCAGGGGGATGGGAATATCAAGAGACTCACCCTTGTGCTTCGGCGGAAAAGCGCTTTTCCTGCTCCAGCGCAGCACATGTATGATAAAGGAAGAAATCAAGGGATATTCTACCAGAAATTGAGGATGAAAGGAAAACTTTTTGGAAAATTCCATTATGGGCTATTATACGGTCGCTGATTCGAAGTTTTTCGAGAAGTTTATTTTCTTTGCATTACGTTAATTTAATGGAAAAGTGTAATAAATAGTAAAAAGAAAGTTGTGAAGAAAATTTGATTAATAATTTTCGAACATTTAGTAGTAAAATCTCATTACAATGTTATTATTAATGACCTTAAAAGATATACTACCGTTAATTCATTAGATAAATATGGAAATAGAATAAAATTGAGTTTAGAAAAACACATTACATTATTCTCTAAAAAGTGAGTTTATATAATACATTGTATGAAAAATGTTTTTTCCCTTTCGACTAATTGGATTAAATTGGCTACTTCTTCAAAATTATTTACCGTGCCAATCAACCTGTCTTGATTAAAAATCTATGCAATGAAACAAAAATAAAACCATTCTAAAGCATTCATTCGCTTTATTTTTACGAATCCTCGAAATATCCGACAGAATATCAAAGTGAAAAACAGACTGTCTAATCAATAATTTTGTACACTTTTGAAACGTGTAGATACAAAATATATAGGATGAAGAAAAAAGCGAGAGCGTATCAGAGGCGTATTCGAAATAACTCGACGAGAGGTAGGCGGGCGTAGCAAAAAAGAGAGAATGAAAGAAGCTTGTGTAGGCGAAAGCAGCAGGTGCACGTGTGCTACACACGTGTTCCCTGCATGTATTATTTTTGTGCAATGTGTCTGTGTGCGTCCGTGTGAATGTAGGTATTCGCGCAGTCCAGGGCTTTGACTAGCTCAAGAGTAGTCGTTACAGTTCAAAGAGTACAAAGTTTCGAGTAAGGGCGGGGGTAGCCGAGAGCAGAAGGAGAGTTAACGGCGTACGTCTAGGGGAGGGTGTAAGGCAACGATTTATGTTCGACCGAAATAACGGTCTGGTTCTAGACACACAGACACATATAAGCGCAGATCTGAGAAGCAAGAAAAAACGTCGAGGCTGAAATACATTCGCAGTTAAGATGAGAGATAAGAGCCAAAACATTCGCCTCCGAGGAGGAAAGAGAGAGACAGAACGGAAAAGAGGAAAGAGAGAGAAAAGGCCAGATACTCGAAGAGGATAAATGCGAGACGCAAAGAACGGATGGATAACTTCAGGAAGGAACAAAGATAAATCGTCGATTGTCGGGGCCACTTTGGACTCTTTATAACCCCTCCCCTTTTCTGCTCCTATCAGACCTTTTGCCATTTGGAAAACACTAAACTCTCTCTCTCTTTCTCTCTCTCTTTCTCTCTCCGAATCTGTCTGACTCTTTCTCTTTCTTTTACTCTCTCACTTACTCTCTTTCCGATTCACTGTCTGTGAGAAAAAAACGACTCTTTTTCTACGTGATGTGTGTATCGCAATGCGCGTATAGTTATTCGAGCAAATTGCGGAAACACTGGACATTTTTTCCGCTCTTCCGTAAACTGTGACAAAATTATTTTGTTTGCGTAAGTCCGAACTGTTTGCGGAAGAATTTGATCAGCAGGGATAGAAGCGGAAATTTCCTACATAAAAGTCTAGACGTTTCTGTATTTTGGCCGAGTTCCCGAGTGCTCTACGCACTTTACAGATTATTGAAACGCTTCAGCTTTGGCGCCAATGATTTTGCTTTGCATGCTATGTACGAGCCTGCTTACTATTTTATTCTTTTTATTTTCACTTCTCAAAGCTTTTTAATCTTCCTGTGGAAGTCTGAAAAAAGAGCGAACGAATAATAGTTAAGTTTGAGATGAAAATGTTTCATTTTGGAAAAAAACTCTCATAGTTTTATAGAGCAAGAGACTATACACTTATAAGATAAAAAAAATATTTTTTTCAACCTTTGCATGTGAATACTATAGTTACTATAAAGTACTTTTAGAAACTTTTAGCTCTTTTTAAATTACTTTCAAGATTGCTATTTGCATGATAAGTACAATATTACTTGATATTACTGAAAAATTATTAAACTCCCATCCTTATTTGAAATTATTGAATACATTCTCATTGCATGGACAATCCATACAAGACCTAATAGAAATTAAAAATACTTCATAACACTGTCAGTTTGAAGAGTTTTGTGATACTAACCAAACGTTCGTTCTTCTATCAAGATATCCACTATTATATACTGTTAATTATTACCAATCACTAATGTCCACTTTCGTGGGCGTTGCTTTTTAGGAGCAAATTGCCAAAGAGAGACAAGTGACGGGTCGCGTGCAAATTCAGGTGTGGTACGAGGCGGATCGCAAGGAGTTAGTAGTATCCGTGCTCGCGGCCGACGATCTTTGCGCCCGAGAGGACACCGGATACGGAACAGCGCCGGAAGCCTTCGCCAAACTCGATTTGATCTCACCCAAGTAAGTAGCGATCCCATCACGCTTTGGCGAGATACTCTTTTTTCCGCAGTGTGTGTGTGTGTGTGTTTATGTGGATATACACACACTCGTATACGTGCGTATCTTGGTAACTGGGCTACTCCTTTCTAACTTTGCTTTTCTACGGGTGCACAACTTTAATTTTCGATTTCTCAGGGGACGGGGTCTTAGGAGTTTACTTTAAAAATTACCTCGACGTTCGCGAGATAAAGAAATTTTTTATCCTTTATTTCTGGTATCTTTTTATGGCGAATTTTTATTTTATATTTAACAGCTCGAATTCTGATTGCAATGAATATTATCATTTGAGACTTATGAGTTGTAACGTAAAATCAGTGTGATACTTTTTATTTTAGGTACTGAAATGCGATCGTTTTTATTGAGACTATTCTAAAGTTAAAGAAAGAAAAGTAAGAAGTCTTAGAAAAAGCAATTTTAGAAACTCATATTTTTATCATGACTCGGCGGGATCCCAAATCAAAAAGTGATTTATCGCAGTCATAGCATGGCTTTATTTCGTTTTCTTTTTAATATTTAAGAGCAGTTACTACTTAAAACCGTAAAATATAAAAAAAAGTAATAAAAAATTAATATTTATTATTTTAAAAATAAATTTCTTTTTCATTATTTAATCTAAATTATTTATAATTTCGAATATTATACTAATTCGTATTATTATATCTATGTTTTATATTTACATTTAATATATCATTTAATAAAACAAAAATTGATAAAGCTCTAAATGTTTTTTTTTAAATTTAATAAACAGCAATATGTTATGATTTTATAAATTAAAGTAAGCAATATGTTACTTTAATTTATAAAATCATAACAAAATCGCAAATTTTAATGGAAAAAAAATTAATGTTTTTTCCATACAATCCAATGTTGAAAAGTAATATGTGTGCGGGTAAGGATCAGGTCATTTGCATCATTGTTCTAAATTCGCTAAAGCTCTTACGCATAAGAATTGAAGCGTTTATTACTGAAAGTCATAAAAGCTTTTACGCCGGTAATAATAATTATCTCGTGTTTAGCGGTGATTCGACCTCGCTAAAGACGGACGTAGCCGAGCCGACTCACAACCCCATCTGGAACGCGACGCTGAACTTTACCAATGTGGCTGGCGAGCAGCTTATCGACCGGATGATCGACGTGACGCTTTGGGATTACTGTCCCGACCGGGACAGCCAGTTCCTGGGCGGCTGCTCAATCGACCTCACCAGCGCCTTCGAGGCTGACCGAGCAGTTTGGTTAGTACAATTGAAAATATATTTACTTTATTGGTTTTACTGAGAGTACAGTAATTAGTAGACTGGTTGAATAAGCGATCAAGCAAATGAAATATCGATTACATAGTAATAAGTATTTCATGTGTGGTAATTTCTGATACGTAAATTCAGTGCGTTCATATATAGGTTTGAAGAAACGAATAATAAATGACACATATTATTGCGAACTAAAATAACGTTTTTTATTTTATAATTAATTTTTTGCGTATATATCTCTGCCGTACAAAAATATACTTAGGTCACATTTAGACTTACCTATCATTTTGACTTTTGCGGCAAATCTATTATCTTAAGTCTTTTGGTATTTACAATTTGGAATTTTTGACTATGTGATTTAAACTACATGCACATGTGTCTATGATAGAAGAAACGTGAGTAAGGGAACGAGAATCGTATCATTAAGATATATTGCAAATAACTTGGGCACTTTCCTACGTGACGTTCATAGAAAACGACCACATTGAGATTACCATATTTTTTATTTTATTGCTTCCGTACGTGTTTGAGGTAATCTGTTACGTGTTACCGTTACGTAGCTACATACTCTTGGAATCTTTATTTCAAATGTTGGTCAAGGTATTGATTATAGTAAGAAAGTATCTTTGAAACTATATTTATCAAGTAGATTTGAAAGATTCTTAAATAATATTTACTATGTCTTGCTATTATCTATTTAATTAATTTATAATATTGACTTTAATTTGATAAGATTTATATTTTGCCTGTGATTTTAGCTTGTTAAAAGTATTGTAATATTTAAAAAAAAATTCATTGAACGTTGTTGAAATAACTTCGAGTTAATTGAGTAAGTAGTTATAGTCATTTTATAGTCAGACATAATGTGAAGTATTGTCCACAATTACATTATTATATTTTGAAAATACTATTTAAATCGCCTTTTCCTTACAGTTTTCCATTATAACCTAAAAACTATTGATAAAAATAAAAAAAAACACATCTTTTCAAATCTCAAAACATCAGGAACTGATCGAATATCAAAAACCTATTCGCAAACAAATATCAAACAAGTTCTTAAATTATTTTGAAAAGGTATCGCCTGGAGGATCCGCGAGGTTTGCGCTCGGGCAAGTCACCACACTGTTCACCCCGCGGCTCGCTCTCGATCGAGCTTGCACAACGACTGCTACGTAGAACAGACCTGCGCGAGCGCAGCTACAGCGACGACACGCAAAGCGACAGCGGCAGTCCCGAGCCCTACTTTCTGCATCCTGATCATGCCTGGTTATCGAATTCCCGGCGCGGCTCCAGCCAATCCGAGCAGCTCGAGATCGAGCCTTACGAACTCAGCAAGGATTACAGTCGTTCATTGCCTGGCAGCAGAAGAAGCAGCTTTCAGAGTCAGGCCGGTGGTACTGATAGTAAACGTAAGTCAAAACTTTAAGCCTTTATAAGTAACAATGTAGATATGTTTTTCCGTTAAACTGCAATCTAGTAAATTGAAAGTATAAGGTATTAATAAGACTTTCATTTGATAAAACACTTATAATAAAAGAAGCTAATAAAGGATTCTTTTAGTTAAATTACTTATTTGACAGAAGCAAACCGCTTTGATAATAAGGCATACTTACGGTTAGAAAAAATATACGGGTGAGTCATTATTGACGAGACACGTCTAAAGAAACACTAAATATAATTATATGAAATAGAGAAAATTAAAGAATCAAATATATTTTAATTATTTGAGTTATATGATTATACTTTATTTTGCTCTTTTCTTTAAACTAAAGTAGTTTCCACTTATTTGGCTTAACTATGGTTCTTCAGGACTACCTAAACCGCATCTAGTGTAGAATTTCAGCTTACTATTACGAGTATATACTCGTAATTCGAACACATCATTTTTGAGCTGACACTTTATAAATTTTTAATGAAGTATAAAAATGTATCTAATGTACACTAAATTTTGCGAAATTAAAAGAATCAATAGATTTTAAACATTTTTTGCAACAGTGTGCGCAAAGTATGTGCGTAAACTGATTTTTTCTGATGCCATTTTTTGTGATTGTATAATAGCACATCTACTTACCTTACATACAGTATATACTCGACTAGTTATCGATGTAAATGCGAAAAAATTGATTCTTGTACAGCCGCAAGTTTATCGTCCCAAAGAACTTTCTCCTGCATTAAACGCTTATAACTCCGTAAAATAGTAGTAAATTGAAATTAAGCATCTTTAAATTCTTTGAAATATTCTTTGAAATAGTATACTAACCAACAACAAATGAGCTTTTCTCCACACGGCACGTAAAGTGCGTACTGCGGGTGAATTCTACAGCACGCATTTTACGCCCCTCATGGAGAAAAATAATATATGCACCGTGGGAATAAGTAAAGAAAGCCTCTTTACTAATTTTAAATGCGTATATAGTTTAAAATAGGAAAATTTAAGACATGAAAGTTACCTTTACAGGAGGTAGTATGGGCGAAGCCGATGTTTCTGCGGTCCATTACAATCGTGAGAGGCGGCGCAGCTCTTTCGCACGGCCTATGCGAGATCAAGAAGAAATCCTCGAAACGTTACGTAGCCTCAAGGCTCAGAGCGGCAAGGGCGAGTTGTCGCGTACGATGAGCCTATCCGGCGAAAAGAGGCGACCAAATCGTAAGTATCCAGCGTTCCGTTTCTTCACAGATCTGCAATCCACGAGCATACGTGTCGCAATTCACATTCCTCACCGCAAACATCCTGCTCCGTTTCTCTTCTCTGTCAATGTCGATTCCTGTCCGAACTCTGTTATTCCTAATTCCATATCACGGAAAAAAGACGCGATAATCTTTTTTTCATGCGGAAATCTTTCTGTCATCCTTTTATGTATTGCCTCTCACACATTGTCATATATGGCTGTATAAATGAAAAGAGAAGCTCGCCAATCACGACTTCAAATCTTTTACATCACGTGCAAATGCATATTTATACATAGGCTGATAAGGAGATGACCTGCAAGAGCTAATACTGTTATCCTACTTGTCGAGCGATATATATATAATTTCTGTATAAATATATATGTGCGTGGCGTGTACATGCGCGCGTGTGCATTCGGCATCTCGTATATGTTTAAGCACAAACGCATCTCGCTTACATTTGACTGTTATACATCTCTCATTGTTTTACGTTTTGTTTATGAACTTTTTCTAAAATCTCTTTCTGCATCTATTTGTCATTCTTACAAACGACTTTTTTAACGGCAAAGATGAATTTTCGTTGGACGTATTCAATGTGCTGAACGTTTGTTTGATGTGAATGTATTTATAAACACTCTTTTATGTGCAGGTTTCAAATACTAAAAGTTAACTTATAAAAATTATCTTCTATAAAGCTATCTCACGTATTTTTAAAATATTTGTAAAGGCTTTATTGTCCAAATTATAAAATCTTTATAATGTTTAAGTAAATAATAAGTGTTAAAAGTAATATTTAACGAACAATATGCGAGAATTCACTTTGTCATTTTTTAACGTCAAAACTTTTCACTTGTCTTTACACGTGATTGTCTGTGTCTGCGTGTTTTTTCATATATCTGTCTTGTTTTTCTTTCATTTTTTCGCATCTATTCACATTTCTAATCTTTCTATTTCTCGATAACTTTTTTCTTTCTTTATATCTTCCCTCACTCTTCTTTTCCCTCTACCTCACTATCTCGCACTCGCCCTCTCTCCTTTCTTTCTCTCTTTCTCCTATTCTCTCTTTTTCTCTCTCTCTTTCATTTTCTCATTTTCCTACTCTTTCCTTCGCTCTTTCTCTCTTTTTTCCTTTTTCTAATTCTTTATCTCAAAAATCTATCGAATTCGCAATTTGACCGAGCGAACAAGTAAGCCCACGGAAGCTCGAGACACCGACCGGGGTAACAACAAATTATCGCATGATCGGTAAGCTCATGTTTCTAATAATTTTCTGATTTTGTTCTCTCATACTATCTAATTGACTACACAGAATTCACCTCAATGTTTCATCTTTTCTGTACCATTTCGTTTCTTTGTATCTGTATTTCTATCTTTTCGAATTTCTCTTTATTTTTACTTTTTGTTTTATTAAAGTAACTAATTACTTGACTATAATGTTCTATGTACAATTTTAAATTTCACTTTCAACGGTCATCATTTTACTTTGTCTTAAATCTTGATTTAATTTTAATTTTTCTTAGTGTCGGTGTAAAGTGAATTACTCCTTTCTTAGTAATGTAATGACGAAATTAACTTGCATTTATTTCTCAAAGGTATAATTTAATATTTTGTAACTTATTTTAAAAGTCGATCGCAAAAGAATACCATTAAAAAAATATTAAAGAATATAAACGAACTTCTTTAATAGTACATTATGTGCCAAGGGCGATAAGTGGACCTTTATTGCCCGAGTGTGGAGTTTGCAGTACGAGTCG
>UELX01001842.1:0-37785 GCA_900480035.1 Eupelmus urozonus
TAGCGTCTTATATTTGGTACCATTAGATTTGTATTTAAATGTAGAATGTTTATTATTTTTTTTTAATTAAAATTTATTCAGGGAAATATATTTACTCTCTTATCAGATCAAAGTTGCAGTTCTTTTTGTGGGTATCAATTCTCATAATGAGAGAAGAATATTTGGGAAAATTGCAATACTAAACAGTATTTATTAATTTTTATGTATTTATGCATAGTACCATTTTTATAAATATTAATAAAAAATATAACATACAAAAATAATGTATAATTAGTTTCAGCTCGTTTCGTTAAGTTATATATAGAAGAAAACTTTGAAAAATTGTTGTCGGTAAAACAGGTCACATCCGCCGGTTCTGGCGCCCTCTTAAGTAACTACCTAATTTCAACTTGTAAATAATTTCATAAGTAGAAAAGCTTTCAACTCGCGACGAGCAAACACAAATATATTTGACGCCCCCCCTCTCCCCAGCCGACGATAAATTTCCCCGGAATTTCGCTATTCTCGACGCATCGCGTTATAATCGCGCGTAGGCGGTCCGCGATACACTCGCAGGATGATGCGTTTACAGACGTGAGGATAAATCAAACCTACGTTAAGATTTTACTCCAGACAGCCTATGCATGTGTGTCTATGTTTGATATTGCGAACGTACTACTCTCGGAGGAGAGAAAAAAAACCTCACAATTTGCGATAGAAATAATGAATAACTAATTTGTCGTGGCGCGTAATCTTGAGTTATTGCATCGCGCGAGTTCGGCGACTTTCTATCGAATTGTTGTAAGCAAGCTGTTGATTACATCCTGTAAAGTGCCTATTATGAAATTTTTCGTGCGAGGGAATTTCTCGGGTTTTGTTTATGCGTGTAGTGACGCGAATGATTAATTGCCGAGGAATTGTCTGTCTTTGATATCGCTCGTTAAATACGTAATCGATGAAAGTTTCTATAGTCTTCAGCGTATTTTAGAAAAACTAATGTAACTTTAAATTTAACCTCGATATCATCTGTTTCATGTACATTAACTAAAGTAGTATCGTCGAAATTAAATATGTCCATCACATGAAAAATCAATACGTAGTAACGACCAAACTGGGCCAGACCCGCAACAAATCCCATCAACGTTTACTCAATCCTCCCAATAACCCAAAACAATCAAAAAAATCAAATACAAAACGATAATCAAAACAAAAAGCCCACAAAAACAAGCTCATAATTTTCTAAAAATCAAATCCCCGAACGCCAAACCTCGGCAACTCGTCCCCCCGTCGCGGCAAATATATTCCCTCCTCGTCTCGGCTCACAGAGAGAGAGCATCGAGTCGGGGGAAGACGCTCTCGGCTGGTAGATTAACGCGGAAGTCGGCCGTCACCACAAATCATTATTAGCATATTATCGGCAAGGCTTATCGAGCTGGAGGGGCGCGTCTCTCTCTCTCTCTCTCGCTCTCGCGAAATACTGGCTCCCCGCCACCCTGCCTCCACCTTCGCGACGAATATACGTATATATACGAAGGAGTCGCGCGCCAGTAAATCAGAGATTGTCTCCTCGCGACGATTATTCATTCGTTAACAGGCATATAATTACCGCGCGCACGCGAGAGAGGTAGAGAGCTATCCATCCTCCTCACTCTCCGCCTCCTTCGGAGATCGGCTTTTTCTTTTCGCGTGTATTTTCCGAGCGTCTCCGAGACGCCCTCTGCGAGGCTGGAAGGAAAAATGTTTGGATGATGAGAGCTTTTCGATTTGTTGGTTATCGTTTTGCGGAGAATTGCGAGGGTGGCTCGGTTAATTGTATATGATCGGTGCGTTGTATAGTCTTTTGAAGATCGTTAATGGCAAATGGAATGAGATGGATTTAAGCATCATCGAAGACGAGTAAAATTTAAGCAATTAAAAATACTTATTTCCATTTAATTCCCAATAAACAAACACTTCCCTAGGATATTGCTATCACATTTTATTTTCCCACGCAAACCAAGATACAGCTTCCGACGCTTTCTAATCCAGCTTATACCATCCTCGAACGCTTGAGATCAAACATTTTTTCCGAGCAAACATTATAATGTATGCGCACCGATGCGAGCTTAAGAACATACACGAGCTGCAGTTATCCGCGTGGTGATCGTGTCCTGGGCGCGACAGGCGAGCGCGACTCCGCTCAAAAGTTACGATATTTGTCATCGATGTTAAATACGCGCGGGCGGCAAGATAGTAGGTGGAGCGTGTTTTTGCTCTCCCTTCCGCGCCCCCGAGAGCGAGCGGCGTGGCGCTCGTTTTAAATCACGCGCTCGCAAAGATGCAGTCGCGCGCGTGGCCGTAGACTAGCTTTGCGAGCGCGCGCGGCTAAATAGCATTTTGATTTATCGCGATGAGAGCGCCAAGGCGTGAGCTGTTATCGATCGCTCGCCTGCTTTCTGAGCATGACGCGCAGGATGGACGGCTTCCTTTTTAATACGAACTTTTGTTTTAATGTTGACTGTATAGGAAGTAGATTGTGGCTCTATAAATAATAGATTGAGCTAAATTTTATCTGTTATAGAATCTGTAATCACATTTGATTAAATGCATCTTACTGTCAATGCATTAATTTTATTTAAAAAAATTAAAAGTCCATACAATCCGTCCTTCTTTCCAATCTTGAATCTCTCATAAAACCCTCCACCTCGAGCACCGATCCACATATCATTCTACTCCCTCTAAACGAGAAGCGCGAATCGATATTAACGCGCTATATAAAACGGATCATCGGGCGAGCTCGCGCGTGTCCGGCAGCGCGGAGAGAGCTAGACGAGTAGCTGCTCTCTCTCTCTCATCCCTCTCGGCATCCGAAAATTAATCGGCGTGGGCGCAGCCGATAACGGATGACGCGTTGCCGAACTGCCAGTATATTTTACTTTGCGCGCGTGTCTGTTATTTCGCTCCTGTCGCATAGGCGCGCACGGCTGCACGATTTACTCGCTTCGGACGCGAGTCCGCTGCTTATGGCCGGCTTGCGAGGAGACAGTGGCTAGATAAAGATAATGATTGAGGGCCTCTCGTTTTGCGCTCGGCCAAAAATTTCAATGCATCGATGGGTAGTACGGGAGCGCGATGAGAATTTGTTTTATTTTATTGTTTTTTTTTTTTAAGGGTTTTCGAGGAGGGCTGACAAACGAGGGGCATGGGTAGGTAGTTGGATTTATTGATGTGCGTAGAGTGATTAAAGGAAATTGATTATTGTTAGGTGAAGAAAGGTATTTACGTTAGCTATTTTTTTTTGTATGAACTTAAAATTGATGCGGCTATTTTTTAAGTAATTTCCAAGTTTTGTGCAAAACAGTGGTGTATGTATATCTGAGATTTTGATTAACAGGCCTTTCAACAGGAATTATATTTTTAAGGAGATGTAGAAATGTCGAGCAAATATCAGTTGAAAAAAAATTTTCTAAAGAAAGCATGTTTTATTAAAAACTGACGTTGTCCAATTTCCGGAAAACTTCACTAATTTTATTTATAAAATTATAGAAAGAAAAATATCAATATCAAAATTTGAGCTTACGGACATAACTGACATTTTAATGTTAATAATTTTTTTTTTAACAGTCAGTTGAATTTTTCTGAAATTCGAACAACGTCCCTTTATCTTGTGTAAATTTCATCGCTCATCGCTTCACTTGACCCAAAGGATTAATAAGCATCGTAAATTAGTTGATTCATTGGCATCATATGATTCGTTAAAATTCACGTAACGTTGCTCAAAACATTAAAAAAAATTTTATTTACCTATGCCGACCTCATCAGTACAAAACAGTCGTACCTTCTCGTACAGACATTCAGGTAAACGAATATTAAACAAAAGCGATTATATATAAAGGTGATAAAAATTTCTACTGAATTCTAAACTTGATTTTAAACTTTATAAAATGTAGATTATAAACTTTACGTGATTTATCTGTATTAATTACACTTTAGGTAAAAATTAAAATGCTCTTTTTAAACTTTAGAACGTGTAAGAATTCCTGAAAAGATTAATTTTGTGCTTTTGAAACAGATTCAAATACAGGTTGTTTTAAACTTTATAAACTGAAAAAACTCGGCCAATAAACCAAAAAAATTAATTTCGTGATTTTAAAATTTTTATAAATGTTAAATTGGTCTATTTAATCTTTACAAAGTATTCGATTTTCTGAAAAGATTAATTTTATTCGAATGGACGTCTGTTTGCTGCGCTTAAGACTATTGTGGCGCCAAGAGGGTGGCCGTTTGGACGTCCAAGTAGACGATCCGTTTAGCGAAGAACTTCATCCAAATGTATGTTTTAACTCTAAATGGCCATCCCTGATCACAATTTTAATACTTAAAAATTCTTTCGGCGTTAAAATAATTAAAGATTATATACGAATATTTATTTATATTTATATAATACAGCTAATTATTATGATTAAAATAATGAAATATATTAAACTAACGAATATGTCGTGTAAAAAATAATTAATTTCTATTTATGTAGTAGAATGTATGTACGTTAAAATTAATAAATGGAACATAATTTTTCATTCCCAAGATAATAGTTTTAATATAGATATATTAAAGTTAATTAAAAATACATTAAAATAAGGTGATTTGAATTTTATGTTCAAAATCTTAAATTTAATCTATATTATACATTAAACTTAAAAGTATTTTTTACAGTGTATCTAAGGCTTATTATATTTTTACCAATTTATATTTACATAAAAAAGATAAAATGAAATAAGTATCTCGCAATATGTATAATAAAACATATTTTGTTATATATATTTTTCTATTTCTACTATTTAAATGAAAACACTTACGCATCTGAATCTGTATAAGCAAAAGTACTCTATTCCATATACGCATATTTGATCATTCCTCTCACGCATGTAAGAATCGATTTTTGTTCGAGTTTCAAGGTCAATGTTAACGGCACCACGATATAAGCTGTATCAAGGCCCGCGTAGCTTCTCAAAAGAAAATAAATTGCTCAACCAGTGCGTATATCAACGAATTTATGAAACAACCAGGTTCTTAATTACAGAAATTTCCCTCTTACTAGTTGTGCAAAAATAGAAAATTTTCGTCCTCCGCATTAATATTACATCAAATTGAATTAAAAACTTTTTACATTTCTTTTTCTAAAACTTCTCTCAATACATAAAATAAACAAACTCTTTAGCTCAATACACTTTACACGCGTATTGAGCGATGAATCACTCGCTTAATGTCATGCAAGAAGTAGTACGTCATAAAAAAAACTTCGTTACAAGCACAGCTTAAATACCCTCTACAATCAAATAAAAGTCTCCCAATACAACAAAACAACAGTTTAATCAACTAAAAAAATTCGCAACGAAGCAATCTAAAAAGCTCGGCACGCAGCTCAGTGACCCAAATAGAATTCCGAAAATCCTGACAGCCGTTATATACGCTTCACCCACAAATCATCCAACTGGGACTCTCGCCAAAAACTACCCCAGTAGTAAAAGCCATCTCTTCCATCCAGACGGCGCGTAGCTGCCTCCTACGCTCCAGAGCGCTTATTAATTTACACTCGCACGCGTCGCTTTATACTTTCGCGCACCTATAGCCAACCCGACAATCAACCGCGCGGTCATATAAACGCGAAAAAAAAAGCGCAAGGTCGTGTAGCCGATAGTGCAGGTCGCTGCATAACAGCTATCGTCACGCGCGCGCGCACATATATGCATATGTGGGACTGCGGGGATATTCGCAAGGCGCCAGAGTGAGTAAGAGCGAGACCAGTTAGCGAATTACGTTAGGCTATATCTCTGGTTAATAGAGTAGTGGTGTGCGTCTGTGTGTGTAAAGAAAAGGCTCGTTGCTGTGTGTCTTTATGTGCCGTCTCCCCGTTGTGCGTATGCCTCGACGACGCAGGCCGTGAGCGAAAAGTGAGGTTAGCCGTCGAGCGGATTCCCAGGTATACATATAGAAGAGGACGATGCCTGCGTCTTGACGGTTTCTCGGCTTCACATCCGTCGTTTGAGGCCAGTGATTGTTCGAGCTGCTGCGTCGTCTTTGCCGAGCGCGCGCACGGCAGCTGGCTGCGCGAAAAGCTATATACTAGGGGCTCCGCGCTGGGAAAAACAATAATGCGCGCAGAGAGCCGCAAAAGGGACTGTCTACTTCTTCTCGGGCGCTACCGGGAGCGATGATGATGACTACTCGGACGAGCGTCGTCGGCGGCTTTGCGAGCCACCGGGAGCGATGAGCCCTCGTCGGGACTAGCGCTCGAACGCCACCGAGAACCAGATCTGCTCTGCTGCTCTGAGTGATTTTGAAAGGTAGGTTGCTTTGTGCTCTTTCTTGCTTTTCAGTCGTCGTCCTGCGGCCTCAAAAATTGCAGAGTAATGTAATGGGAGGTAGGAGAGGCTAGGTTTGATGTTGTGATTGGGTCTTGTTTATAGCTATGTCCTGTTGATGGGTTTTGTAATGTTGCAGGATTTTTACAATCCAGAACAGTGCCATCTTATTGAGCGTAACTTGGGCAGGATTAGATTTGATAAGCAAGCATGGAGTCGATAGCTCAACAAGAGGATCACGATACCAAAGAGGAAGCTGAAAGTGTTGTTGATAATTCGGGTAATCTGATGAAATCTTGATTTTATTAGAATTCATTATTAATGAAATTTTCTTATGATAAAACTATAAATTTGAACAATCTTGAAAAAAACTTATGAAAAAGTTCTTTCTGACTTTAAAGTAATTTTTAAAAAGCTTCACAAATGTTTACAGCAGTATGAGTCATACAAAGCTTACAAATACTGATGAATATTCAAAATTTTATCTTTAGATCTGTATACATAATATCTTGCGTATCATAAATCAGGATGTCTGGTGTAAAACTTTTTATTTTTATTTTACTTCACCGTACCAATATTAATTAATAATTTAAGTTTTTATGAAATACCTAAAGTTCACATTTGAGCTATACATTTTATTTTTAGCTAGTAAAATTTTGAAATAAATTAAGTAAATAAAAAAATAGTATATCCAAAGTCAACTGTGACAAAGATTTACATTTTTCGAATTTCTAAATTTTTTTCAATTTTTGCCTAAATTCTAAATTTTTTGTTTTATTTAGGATTAACTTTTCTTCTGAAACTTTTAACTTTTAAAATTAACTTATTTTACTTCTGATGACTTAATAAAGCAAGATTATTTTGTATTACAAAAATAATTGTTTTTTCTACAGTAGTAGACTAAAGTCATCCTAGCTTATGATATATTGTATGTTTAATATTTTTTGCAACAAATAATACGTTTTCTGCTTTAAAATATTTTATATCTATCATTTTATTATTATTAATTAGATTGTTTTATTTTCACTTGTTTATTATATATTTATCTAACAAACAAGTGAAAATAATTTTTTTGCAAATTTATATCTATTACTTATTACAAAAATATAATTTTTTAACTAAATTTTAGAGGATGTATACGAAAAAGTTAAAAGTCTAGAAGCAATGAATAATAAAATGCGAGAAGAGTTTGACATTCAAAGAGCTAAAATGAAAGAATTATTTTTGCAAAAAGAAGGTAATAATTTAATTACTCATGTAATATATTAAGTGATGAATATGTTCTAAAAAATCATATTTTTTCAGAAGATGCAAAGAAAAAAATAGAAGAAAATTTAAAGTTGCAAGAAGAAAATTCAAAATTATTACACGAACTAAATGATGTAAAAAGTCAATTGGTAATAGTTGATATAAAAACTCAGAATGATATTGATCTGGAGAAACGTAAAGCAGAGGATGAAATTGCTTCTTTACAGCAAATTATTACTTCAACAGTTCATGATTCTTCAACAGCCAGAAAAGAACTAGAAATTAAAATTAGTAAGCTCAAAGAAGAAAATAATAATTTAAGGCTTCAACTTATGCAAAATTCAATTCCTGATGGACCTCAAATATCATTATCAACAATGACAAAAACTTTAGCTAAAAAAGTTGCATCTCATATAGGTGCTGATGCTCTATCTCTTGGTTCAGAAAGTGAAGATAGTTCATCAAAAAATAAACGTCATGTATGTAAAAAATTTATATGTTTTTAAATCAAACTTTTTACTTAAAAAATTATATTTATCAATTGTAATGGCTTACACTTACAACAAATTTTAACATTTTTTCTATTGTAGGCTGATGAGGATGCTGAAGTATTACGTTCTCTGGTTGTGCCATTAGAAGAAGAAATAACAGCTTTAAAAGAAAAATTAAGAACTACTGATGACGAATTACAGAAATGTAAAGAGAGAGAAGATCAATTACATAATAAACAATTCAAAGCAAAAGATATGAGTGGATCTGGTGAAAGTACATGTGATATGTGTTCTAACTATGAAGCTCAACTTCAAAGAATGCAAATGGAAGCTAAGGATCTTAGAAAAAAGTTACAAGAGTCTGAACAATTGTTGCAGACTCAAAAACAAGATTTAGTTAAAGAAGTTGAATTTCGGAAAGGAATGGAAGAAAGATGGAATGAAAAAAAAGAAGAACATAAAGCTGAAGTAACAAATCTCACTGCTTCTGTGAAATTAGCTAGACAAACAATTGATGAATTAAAGCAACAGTATACCCATACAAAAGAAAGTGTTACAAAAGAATTATCTCGATTGACAAGAGAAAGAGAAGAAGTGCAAAGACATCTAGAAGAGTAAGTATAAAAAAATTAATTTTTTTTATTCTTTTTGTGATTTGTTTCAACATTTTGCTGAACATATAAACATTTACAAAAAATCTATTAAAATTTTTTTCTCTACACAAAAATAGTTACAAAACTGAAAACATTTTCAAAATTTATATTTTGTATATATCTTATAATTTGTAGAAATTATCTTTTTATGTACATATCAATAACAATTCACTATACTGAATCATACTGAATTGTTGAAGCACTTTAGATAAATATAATTTTTTTTATTAAACCTTATTTTTACATTAAATTCCTAAATAAAAAAAATCAGCTCTAATATAATGATTGTATTAAAGACTTCAGCAACAAAATGAGTATCTGATGGGCAAATATAGTAAGCATTCGGAACATTACCAATATGAGCATATAAATATGCCAAATAATGTGGAGGAATTGCACCTTAGTATTCTAAAAATTCGTGAAGAATTAATTGTAGCAACTATTGCAAAAGAAGAAGCTGAGAGAAAATCTAGATCACTCGAGTGCGAGCTTGAATTATTACATGACCAAATAGAGCAAGATAATCACGAAAAAGAGAAAAAAGAAGCAGAACTTCAAAGTATGGTAGAGAGCGCATCTAAGACAGATTTAGTTATAGCAGAATTAAAACAGCAAATAACCAACCTACAGCAAGAACTAAATACAGGTGAACAAACTCAAAAGGATTTTGTTCGCTTGACTCAATCATTACAGGTATAGGTTTTATATAAATGTGTAAATATTATTGATTATTTTGATAAGGCACATACTTTATATTGTTTAAAACATTTACAGGTTCAGCTTCAAAAAATTAGAGATTCGGAAAAAGAAGTTAGATGGCAGTTTGAAGAAGATGTCGATGAATGTCCAACATGTCACTCATCTTTCACTTTGGCCAAAAAAAAAGAAAAGGTAAATTTTAATATTAAATCACTGGCAAATTTGAGTATAATTATTATTTGAATTTATTTAATTATTATACTCTGATTATCTTTAATATACTGTTTTCTAAAGATTTTTTATTACAAAAAATAGATGCACTGTCGACATTGTGGTCAGATTTTCTGTCAGCCGTGCCTAAATAATATTGTAAAAAGTGGACCAAAGCAAAGGCCAGCAAAAGTTTGTAACGTGTGTCACACACTGTTGGTACAAGAAACTGCTCCTTATTTCAGTCGTGATCCTCCATAAGTTTAAAAACAAAAGGACTAACAAAGTGAAGGACTTAGTTAACAAAATAAGTGCAATATCATTTCAGGAGGAGCTAGACCAGATAATGGTTTTAAAAAAATTCTTATGTCAATAAGTTATTTTTGAAATTCCACATATTGTATTATTTATCAAATACTTTCAACTTGGACTAATTAATCTAATGAAATAATTATTAAAAATTAAATATTTTGTGATGTAAAAAATTATAACATTTTATGGAAATATGTGAAAAAGTTATGAAAGAAATTAAAAATTTTATCTGAAAGTTTTTCATAATTAGCTTAGTAATTATAGCCTTCAATTTTCAAATTAACAATTTATTGGATAGGTTAGAATAACTATGAAATTATTTTTCACATATTTCCATGATTCTTTTAAAAATCCTAAGCCTGTACAGTGATTAATCAATCAAGTTTATGCAAGTTTTTGACGAATAAAAGAGTATATCTGCGACTTGATAGAAATATAAAACGAAGTAAATAAGTTTATTCTCATTATGTGACAGAGTCAAGTGATAAAAGAAAAAAAATAATTGTCAAATGGTATCTTGTAAATATGAGACTGTATTAATTAAAGTTTAATGTCGTTTAAAAGATTAAAGCTTTTGAATGTAAATATTATAGATTATTTATTTTACCTTACACTTTTATGGAATCATAACTTTCTAGAAAACAAAACTTAAGACTATGAGTTAAAACTTAACAAGATGATACATATGGTAAAAGATTAATTCCATACTACAGCAATGAATGAAATTTCTTCAATGATATAAAATTCCTAAATCTATGTCATTGTGAAGTTCAGTTGACATAGTAAATTAGATTATTTTATCATTGAACATAACAAAAATTATAGACAACATAATAAGATTTCTATGATTCAACTATTTATTCAAATATGAAAGTTTGGTTTTATCGCAAAACAAAAACCACTTACAAATGTGATAAACGCTATAGAATGCTATGCAATTCATCGCGTTGTATTAAATTACAAACGTATTTTTATAAAGTATAATCGATATATGTACATAGAAATAATATTAAATCTAAGGTACAAGTTTAAGCGCGAAACTTCTGCCTTTAACGACTTAAGGGAGTTCCCTCGATAGTCTTATGAAAAAGTTTTGTCTTTGTAAAACTTATCGACTTTAATCTAAGTAAAAGTATTTATTAAACTTATTTTATTAAACAAATTTTATTGCACAATTTAACAAATTCTAGCACATAATTTAACTACTAAGCTGTACAAAGTTTTAATAATAATTTATTTGTGCTATTTTCGACGGAAATAAAGGAAAGAAAAGCATAGCAACTTTCATCTTTGTCATTTATGGACGGAACTCCCTTAATTTTGAGCAGTTAAAAAGTTAAATTAAACTTTTTAGTGGCGTAATAAAATTGTCTCTTAAGTCACACAGAGCTGATTTTTATATCCTTGTCTTAAGAGATTAAAATCTAAGAAATTGTATAAAATTCTTACTTGTCAAAAAATAAACGTCTTTTAGAGAAGTAAAAAATAAGCTCTGCATGACTTGACGTATCAACTTTTCAAATTCATAAAAACATTCTATACAATTTCTGCGAATTTGCTCAAAACGATGTAATTTTCTGTCTTCAAAACAGATTTTCGCGCATGAAAAATTTACGATTTATCTTTTATCTTTAAGAATAAGTGATAAGTAATGCACTTCACTTTCAGCAGTATAATTCCTATGACTCGTATCGTCTTACGTTACTTTTATTTTAGGTAGTTCACACTCTCTCAATCTCTCTCATTCTGTTTCTAAAAGAAGAAAGTATTTACTTCAGTTTTAACGCGTATGTTTTTTTTTTTTTTTTTATATAATGCACATAAGAATAGTGAATCACCCCAAAAAATGAAAAAACGACAAAGGTGATTCTGCTTTTTTGAGTATCAAACTCGATATGCGTGCGCCACATAAGTGTAAACGAATAAAAATTTTGCAAGCAATAGACTAAAATATTGAGTGTTACAAAGATAAAGTCAATCATTTAATTGAGACACACTTGTTCTACTTTCAGCCTGAAACAGTGATTTTTTTCTTTTTTTTTCACAACACGAGACTTGTTCATATTGTCCCGGTATAACCGATTCGATTGAGATTTTTAAATATTTAAATCGTCTTTTGCTGTATCAAACAGAAAAAAATGCTTCTATGACATCTTCTATTGGTTGTGGACATTTCTGATCAATTGGTGGCTCTTCTAACGCGGCATGTTTATCCCTCAGTTCTTTCCATTGATTAAGAGCTTCTAAAAATTCCACGTATTTGTCATGCTCTTCCAGTTTTGAATATACATGAAGTAAACCTCTATAATCATATTCTAAACCACTGTAAGTTCTGCCAAATAATTTGAGACCTGCAAGTAAAAAAGAAAATAAAAATTTAATTTTGGATCTTTGGATTGAAATATATAAAAAAAACGTTTATTTAAAGTATTTTTGAAATTGTTTTTGCTTACTTATATCAATGCTTCGATAATACAGTTCTTCTGCATCCCTATATCGACTCATGTGAAAATTATAAAGAGACGCTAAATGTCCTATACTTAAACCAACTTCGTAATCGTGAGGTCCTAATAATTCTTCCTTGATTCCAATGGCCTTAAGATGCATTGCTTCAGCTTCCTGTTGAATATAATATTGTTTTATTATAAATTTTTATTCTAAATAGTATATTACTTGTAATATTGAAACTAACGCTAAACCGTCTCATGCTTTGGTATAATCTTCCTAGATTTCCATAGTGTTTGGCAGTTTGTACATTTCTCTCTCCAAAAGCAATTTTTGCTAATTGTAGAGCGGATAAGTGAAGCGCTTCCGATTTAAACAATAAGTTTTGCTCTGTTCCAGGTGTTGGCGCATTTTCCAAAGCAATTTCTTCTAAAATAAGAGCCTTTACTCTTTTGGCACTAGCTAGCATCAAATGTTCACCAGGTAATAACTTCTCCATAATTTCAATGGCCTTATTAGCATGATGGCTGTAAAAATAAGTTTAATGATATCTACTGACTTATTTTAATAACATTATTATAATATGCATCAAAATGATTAATATTTATTTTTTGTCATTTTTATAGATAAAACGTAATAAGGATTGTTGAAGAACGACTAAAAAGTAATATTTTTTTGCATACCTTGCTAAGTGAAACTTTCCAGAACTATATTCCTGTACATAAAGTGCATATGCTAAATCTTCATGAGCTATTGCAACATGGAGATTATATTTACTGAATATCGCTTTCCTTATATCCAATGCATACTATAAAAAAATAATTATTAATTTCAGATAAAAATGTTTTCCTTTGTATAAAAAAAAAAAAAATAAATTAATTTACCTTATAAACTGATACGCTATTTATAATACTATCAGAATTTAACAGATAAAAACCATAATCAACGAGTACATCACTATATTTTGGGTGGTCAGTATCAAATATTTCTCTAGCTAGGTATACTGCTTGTTTAATCAGTAAACCTGCTTTTTTAAAATCTCTCTTAACAACGCAAGATTTGGCAGCTTGGCGAAGAACATTTATAATAACACGCGCGGGAAGAGTGGACTTTAATTGTTTTAGTGCTTCTACACTCCATCTAGAAAAAAAAAATTTATTTAGTTTCCTGAAATGCTTAATTTTTTTATAACATAAAATTTATACTAGATTATGAGTTCATACTTGTATGCTTGATCATATTCACTTCTAATCAAAAAAAGAACACCAAATTCTGCATATAAAGCAGCATGGTTTGTATTTGTGTATCCAGCATCTTTCAGTTTTTCAATTGTTTGCAATGCAAGTTCGTGCGTTTCAGCTGCTCCATTAAAAGAACAGTAAGCTGCTTGTGCATGAAGTAATCTGGTAAGAAAGAAGATAGATTAATAAATAATTATTATTTCCATAATATTACTTTATACATTCATTTTTCATATAATTATGTATACATAAATCTATTAAAAGTATATTACAAATTCAAAAATGATATAATTCACAAATATTTTGGTGAAGTTTTTAATTAATTTACTTACTTGTGGCAACAGTCTAAGGTGCGACACCAACTATCAGGATTTTGAGGGCCTGAGATACAAAGATCTTTACACGCTAGTAAAACTTTTTCACTCTCTAAATACCAGCCTGCATCACTGAGAAATCCTCCTAGACGTAAACCCAAGTTAATTACCTTTTCGTGAGCAGTAACGTTATCTTTAGTGCTAATACAACAAATATTATAACTGACAGCTAGTTCGTTTCCAACTTTTGTTCCATGGTCCATCAAAGCCTTTTAAATAAAAGAAAGAATAAAGTTTACTTTTAGATTTTGTTGTTTTCATTTTATTTGAGCATGTCATTCAAAAATATAGTTTAATAATGATTACCTGAAAACTTTGAAGTAAATGAATACGTTTGTTTGTCACTTTTAACATTCGTGACAGAGTATTGAGATCGCTTAATTCCACTCCCAGAAGACATAGTTTCTTGTCTTTATACAACTAAAAATTAAAAAAGGGAGTAGTAAGAAAAAAAGGAAAAAAATTATTAAGCTTTATTAATAAAATGTTAATACTGTTTTCCCCTTTGCAAGCCATCACTTTAACTAGAAAATACAATGAGTCAGAGCTCAATGATAAAAAAATTATACCTTCCTTTTTAAAGGTATATGTACCCTCTATATACATTAAAGTTTAAGTATGTATGTAACTATATTGTTTGCTGCAAACAACACCATATAAGTCACTGACAAAGTTATCTGGCCTCTTTTGTTTTACTTTTTGCTCTCTGATTCTACCCAATCTTTAAAGAGATGATAAAGAAAGTAAAAAAGCTTTTCACTTCTAAAAATACTTATCTATTTTTGCTTCAATAGAGAATTTGATGCTTTATTTTTAAAAGTTGATTATACTTTTAACTAATTTGGCAAATATTGTTGTTACGATTAATGTTGCTTATATAATAAAATATGCACTATGTATAATAAAAATATACAAGGTGAATTAAATCTCAAAAAAATATAGTAAATAAATTTTGTTTACAGTGTTTTTAGTTATTTAAAGCAATGGTAAGGAGTAAAAATAAAAATTAAATGGAAACTGCTCTATTTTATTTCTATTTTAGACCGATATCTGAGTAAAAATAGTTTACAACACAAGAAAAAGTGGCTCACTTTGAAGAAATCTAATGTAAAAATGTTACTAATGGTTACCTTTTTATAAAATTGAACTGTAAGATAAACTCATATTTTTCTTAATATAAAATTATGAGCTTTTTATCAAAGAATAATAACCGATGCTAAGTTGTAAATTAAAAGCAGTAAAAGTAACTGGATGCCTATAAAATATTATTAATTAACCAATATATTTTAAAAAAAGATTTGTTTATTATAAAAATAAATACTAATTTAAAAAACAAAAAAACAAAATAAGATATAAATAATATATACACGAAGAAAAAAAAGTAAATAAATAGAATAAGGAAAGTATTGTTATAAGTTCTTAAAATATCTTATCTACAAAATTTAGCAATAATACAATGACTAAAATTAAACAATAAAATAAAGACACAATAATTAGTATGAAATGGCTTCAATTAAGTAAAAATGTGATTTAGGAAAATATATTAACAAAAATTCATAAAAACAAGACTGATCTATTAATTAATACAAAAGTTAGATGTAACCTGCTTGTACCATTATATCGTAATGAAATTTGATCCAAGAATAGATTTGCATACATTAAAGAATAAAACGTCAATAATTATTTCACAAAGTCAAAGCTAAAATAATTGATTCTTTATAAAATTATGATTTCTCATAACACCACACACCTAAGCTCAGTATAAAAAAGATCTACTCCAAACATTCTGTTCCAATCGACAAACTGCTGACCAATAAAATTCGAACTCCGAGCAAACATTGCCAAAGCATCCTAACGAACAAGAAAAATCCACAAGCCATCAATCAGCTCGCCACCCAAAACACACATTTACACCAGCAGGCGTGTAGCAAAGTCCTGCCAGCATCTCCAGCAGCAAGTGTACCCAACAAAAACAAAGCCATCTCAGCTCGCAGTACTGGAAAAAAGCAAACAGCTGGGCAGCAGCCCATAGCTGGATAAGGTCCACATAACTCGCGCCGAGGAAAAAAGAAAGCGCGTGTGTATACATAGTCCGTTTTCTGTCTCGCGCTCCAAGTGCGCGCAAAATGACAGTGCCGAGATATCGGCTGCGTGTGCTCAGTCGCCCAAGCAAGAAGAAAAGAGACAGAACGCGCCGATGACGACGACATACGCAGATACACACAGCTCCTACGTATATCTCTGCTCTCGAAGAGTGTAAAAAAAAAGAACGCAGAAAAACATCGCCAGCTACTCGACCGAGGGGGGATACGAAAATAAAGAGGATCTATATAGCCCGATCGAGCTTACCTGATAATAGATGTCGAAGAGCACGCTCTCGGGTACTAAGCTAAGGTACTTCTTGAAGGTGATGAACTGCTCGGCTATGTGGGAGACGCTAAGCTCGTAGAGGCTCCTCGGGCCCGGTAGCTGCCTGCTGCTCTTGGATTCCGCTGCTGCTGCTGCTGCGGCCGGGGCTGCTTCGGCCGCTGCTGCCATTTTCCGCACCGCCGACCTGATGCTGAACGAGCCAGCTCGGCCTACTGCGCTACCGCCGTCTCCTCTCCACAATTGGAAAAATGAGCGCTACGCTGCTGCTGCTGGCTGGCTGCTGCTGCTGCTGAGCTGAGAGCTCTGTGATCTGCGATGTTCGACGATGACTGCTCTCTGACTCTGTCTTTCTCTCTCTCTCTCTCGCGCTCGCAGAGCCAGAGCGACGTTGCGAGTCTTTTGGTGCGATGCTAGGATTTTACCATATCGATTGGGTTTGCCGTCTGTATTTAGCCAGGGACTTTTTGTTGGCTGAGGTTTGGAGCTGCTTTAACGTTGCGACAGAGAGCAGCTGTATATGCTTTCGTATATGTGTGTTGAGACACGGCGAGGTTATGCAAGGCCGTTTAGGTTGCTCTAGTAGGAAAAATTCGACTGAAAGTCACTGGAAGTCGAGTGATTTACTCTCTATAGTCCTCTAACACTATATACTGACAGTTCCTTGAGAATCTATATATATATATAGGGGGCGTTGCCAATCGAAGAAATATCCCTGCAAGAAGCGATCTGTCAGAAGCTCGGAGATCGGTTAGGTTGTGCCTTCATTGCGCAATGCTAGCTCGGAGGAATTTTTTTCATTCCACGAGATAATTCAACGATATCAGCTGCCTTCTCGATTTTCCTCATGTTCGGCGCGCTCGTGCGGCTCTCAAGGTTTCCCAGCGAGCGGCCCGAGCGCGACATTGAAGACGCGGCCTGACGGTGACGTAACGTTACGGGGAAACGCGACCGTCATTCACCTGCGCACTGCAATTTTCGAATTTAAATCCCATTGGTGAGGACGCCGCGCGCTCGAACTGTTATAATGCTTGACGAAGAACGACTTGATTCTCGTTCAGGGATATTGAAATTGAGACGATTGGACTATTTATGGATACTGATTTGACGTAGTGAAAGTCAGTTCTTTTGAGTGTGTGTGTGTCGGAGATTAGGGATCTTATGATATGTGAATGCTTGTCGGGCGGTTTGGGAGAAGGAAAATCATGACTTTTTGTAAGACGGAATTAATGAGCGCGTTAAATCAACAGTGTAATAATTAACTGTTGGTTTAATTTGTTACTTGTTGCTCAAAAAAATTAAACTTTATTACTATGTAGAGAAAAGTTTACTTTTCAATCGAAAAATGACGATACTTAGTTCTTATTACAGTGCCTATTTCCTTTTTTATTTTTATATTAAACTTTGTTAATTCCTTCTCAAAGTTATTTAGTAGATTACTAGTATAATATTGATTGTATTTTTCACGTATAGGCAATGGGTGAAAAAAGACAATCAAAGTCTTAAACACGTTTTTTAAGATAATTGTTAAGAAGAACACAACTTTTTAATTTGTTCCAATAAACCTCCTAAATTACATTAATTATTTTCAATATTCTTTTATTAATTGAAATAAATAAATAATAATTAATAAAGAAAAATGAGAATGAATTGAAATAAATAAAAAAATACTTCACAATAGAAAATCATTGCGGAAATAATGCTGACACTTTTACAATTGTATAGTTTTCAAAATTTTCGTGGACATTAAGATGCCAATTTTTTTTTATTATAATAGCCAAGATTACCGTTATTGGTTTTTTATTTTTGTTTCATTGATTTTTGTATCTTGAATACATGATGAATGACAGAAGCATTACGGTACTTTGTAAAAAATTAATTATGTTTATATTTTAGATACGCTCTACTCGTTATTTTCATATCAAAAACTAACTTTATATATTGCAAATAGAAAATTGTTGTAAATAAATAAAAAAAACTTAAAAAAAAACAAAATTTCTATATTAATCTTAGTCTATTAAAATTATATAATTTACAATTTATAATTATATTAATATTAAGTGATATTAATCAGAGAATCGTTATTAATATCATCTCATGACTATAAATATTATTATAAGGGTCTCTCTTATTTACATTATTAAAACAAGAGATACAGCTCATTCGGGCTCATATCTTAATTACATTTCGTATTGTCAATATACCATTTTTCATAGAGTTCTTAAAGTCAAAATATATACGACAAAAAATTACCCATTTTCTTTTTGCTTACTGACGTCAACGTAAGTGTTTAGTTAAAAAAAACAGCAAAATAGTCTTTGTCGTAACATATTATCGAGTACAAAAGAATTGTTTTGATTTATTCATTTTTGATTAATTTTAAATCTGTTGTTTAAAACTTGAATGGGATATAATTTTCTAACATGATTCCTACATAGTATGAAAAATATTCTCGAATTTTTTAAAAAAAAACGCGCGTGCTTCATTGAATCTTTATACATTGACATAGTTTGAAGTTTATTTATACTAGACTTCGCTTCAAAATTTTTTTTACATATTTAAATATTGTTAAAACTTTTTAATTTACATTACGATTTTTATTAAATTCATTTGTTCATTTAATTAATTAATTATTAATTATCAATTACTGAATTAAAATAAATTTGAAAAATTTCATAAAATGCCTGAATGTTTAACCAAATGAAGTTGGACGATTTTGACATCGACCGAAGCTACTTCCAGCTGTCAAGCTAAACTCGCGGCTTTTCGGTGCAGCCGCGAGGGATGAAAAAATGCGCTCCTGAGGCAAATACTTAATAAAATCCATCGATCATTTTGAAGGATGGAAAATCAGGAAAGCGGCGATCTAGAAGGTAGGCGTAAACTATACAAACCTACTGTAGGTACACACAAGAACTGAAAGTTTGAGTAAAAATTAGCCTTACAAAATTTACATGTTTATTTTTTGCATGTTTCATCGCGCATATATATATCTATATTTATCTGATCTGCATGTATTCATTTTTTCTTCTAAAATTAAGTCAATTGAAAAGTTTTATTCTTATTAGCCTTGCGTACGCGTGTGATTTATCTTTGCGTTGATGAAATTACGAGAAAAAATTCTTATAACTAAAAGAATAGATTGAATATCGAAAAAAAATTGTCAGCACACATAATCTTAAATTAGCAACAAGATATCCATCACAGGTGGTAGATTCTTTCAAATTTACATTTAACAAAAGCTCATTTTAACCTTTAACCTAACAAAAAAATAATCGAGTAAACAAAAACTAATCTAAGAGCAATAAACCTAACGTACAACTCGGCGCATAGTCCCTTCATCGACACCGTCAAAACCAACCCTCCCCAAAAAAAAACTCAACCAAAACCCAATCCCCCAGAGAGCCAAGACGACCCGACCGCCGAATCACCCTCATGCCCGGATAAGCAGCCTCGCGAGCAGCAGCCGTTAACATGCTGGCTCTACGTCTCCCGCACCAGCGGCTACGAGCAGCAGCAGCAGCAGCAGCAACAGCAGCCGCAGGAGGCGATCGGCCGGGGCTGCGGTGGTTATAGCCGTGCGGGCGGTTATGACGGCCAGCTGCCGCGCGCGAGTCTTGAAGATGCGATTCGCGCGGTGGAGCCGGCCGGAGCCTGGCAGGTGTCGGAGACTCATTGCGGACTGATTGCTGGATTTGCCAGGGAGAGCGACGCTGATAAGCTGCTGCAGCGCGGGGATCTCGCTAGGATTTTCGAAGGACCCGTGCAGGTCGGTTGAAGGGAGAGGTGGTGCTGGGTAGGGGTGGCTTTGTGAATGTTGCATGTGTTTGTGATTCTATGGGTTTTTGTTGCGTGGTTGTGAGGAATGATAAGGGACGGAGAGATGTGTATTGAAAGTTTCGGACAGTTATGATACGGTGAAGGGTACGTATTTATTGAGAGAATTTAATTTTTTAATGATTTTCTTCAAAATCATTTTTAATAGTTATAAAGTTTTAGTCAGACACCTAGACCACATGCTTTTTTTATATGTTTTATATGTGACAAAAATGATCAATTTTACTAAATAACGTGTTTCATAGAAACAGTATAAATGGAACAAGATTAAAAGAAATCTGAATTCGCTGTATTCAAAGGTCATTTTTTAAAAGTAACTTTATTTTCATCTGACACATAGCCCTTCAGTATCAGCTAGAAAAAAAATCTGTTTTCGATCTACATACACGCGAAGTCATTCCACGCAACTCGTGTAAAAGTAGGTCGTCTTTCTGCAAATCATCATATCAGGGTTACTGAACCACCGGATGATCAATGCATGTGATAATACTATAACCATGACAATACTTTTTAAGAATGTTATTAAAAAAATAAAATAAAATGCCCTTACAAAGGATTGAAAAAAAATGTATCAATCGAATTAATGAAATTCTTTCAAAAAGTATGATTTTTACATTGAACATAATGCATACATTTCGTTGATAATAAGATAAAATTGTTTATCGATTCAAAATCTATAAAATACATATTTGTCAATAAATCATATTATAATGATTTCTTAACAGTTTACAATAAAAAATTCCCACACTAAGGTATCACAGATTTTCTCTAATAATCATACAACTTACTCACTTTATCTCTCAATAGAAAAAAAAAACAATAAGATACTCAACAAGAATTAAAATTCTCGCAATTTCAGGTCGCTCGTTTTTGCGATCGAGATTCCCGCTACCGGCAGGCTGTGCTGTTGCGTGATGTGCCTTGGGCCATTCCACTTCAGGATATTAATTCAGCGCTGGCCATACAAGGCATCAGCACCGGAAACGTCGAACGATTACGCCAATGCGTGCGCGTCGAGGTAATTAGCATGAAAATTTATACCTAATCATCGTCGCGCTTAAGGATTAACTCGTTCATTTCATCGCGTGCAGCCGCGACACGCGCGTCTGCATTGTTCAAAATGCTTCGAGATAATAAAGGTGGTATTCTTGCTTTCGTTTTTTGTTGTTTATATAAATAGCTTGTGCTACTTTTATTGTTATGCAATAATGTTGCGATTGTTTTGCAATTACAGGTCTGTTTTTTTTTTTCATTTAAGTAATCTTGATTTTTTATTATAAATATTGTAACGAAACACCTTCATACTGTGGTTCAGACGAGTAATTGATCAGAAAGTAAAAGCTAAAATGCATACTTCTGATGTTGAAAAAGGGATATTTGCATAGTTAAGTACATACATTCCGTCGCAACTTTTAATCACTCCGTCTACAATTTTTGGAAACCGTACTCATCCATCATCTGTAGTCAAATATTTAACATGAAAACAAGAGAAAACCGGCAATCCTCAGATTCAAACTCCAACTTCCTTTAAAATCTCTACACCTTACAAGCCGAAATAATCCAACAACCAAATTTCAACTCAGGTCCTCGAGCCGAACCAGTACGAGCAGCTGCTGCGCCAGGGCCTGGAGTTCTTCGGCGCTCGTTTCCAGGCGTTCCCCGAGCGCTGGTGGCGCAACAACAACAACAGCGGCAGCGGCGGTCCTGGGCCCCAGAATCCGTTCAACGGCTGCAACCAGATCGTCGAGCTCGCGCCGGGCCAGCCGCTGCACCAGCAACACCAGCCGCAGCAGCAACAGCAGCATGGCCCTGACGACGTGCTGCAGTGCTACAGGTGCCAGGGCTTCTGGCACGTGGCCGCTAACTGTCGGCATCTGCCGCGCTGCGTGCGTTGTGGAGAGCCCCATAGTGTTGAATTCTGCGCGCGGCCCAGGAACAATCCGGTCTGCTGTCATTGCTCGGGGCCTCATCATGCTGGTGGGTAGAGTTTTTTCGCGGTGTTATTGGGGGGTCTTGGGTGTTAATGAAAGTATTAAGGGGTGAAGTCATAATCTTTTTTATTTTAAAATGTTGGTAAAATGTAAATGTTGGTAAAATGTAGCTGGTAATATGGTAAAATGTAAATCTTTTTTTGGGTAAAATGTTAGTGATGGGAATTTTTAGAGGATCACCTTAAAAAGAAGCTTATACGATGCATATATGACACATTTGGGATCCATATGTGGATCCACTGTTTGTGATTCGTTGTGGAAACTTTGTGGAATATGATGTCTTGCTATGGGACTTAAATTTATACAAAAAAAAAGAAAATGTATTCAAAATCGAATGGGCCCATGTGAGATTTCAGGTGGATCATATATGTAAGGTCTGTATGGAAACTAAGGGATCCAAATGGGATCCACGTGGGTTCTACGAGTTTCCCTTGTAGATTCTAACTGGATCCAAACAAATTTTGCACTTCATACGACTTTTTATAAATTCATGTAGACACCATGAAGAAAATGTGTGAGATCCTGGTATAGCCCGCAGCAAAATATGGATCCCACATGGCTCCCGCAAGGAACCATGTCGGTTCCACGACTGTTCCTTGTGTCTCATAAGGATTCCACAAGGGTTTTCTCAGTAGGACAACAGTAATTAGTTCAGAGCCGATTTATTTATCGTTCTGATAATTAGAATTTCATTCCCTCTACACAATTATTCCATAAAAAAGATCAAGAGCGCATCGTTTTAAAAAAAATTATTAGAAACGGATGTTGACAAGATTTTCACTGCCGATCCAATAAAACCAGACCACCATAAGCGCTTTCTAAAACTGCTATTTTTGTTCCTTTTCCAAGGATATCGCCAGTGTCCCGTGCGTCTCCAGCTGCTGAACGCGACACCGGTTAGCCTAACTCTGAGCGCCAACCGTCTGAGCTCCAGCACTCCAACTGGCCAGCTGCTCTTCCCTTACAGCAAGTCCAGCGGCGCGAACAACAGCAACAGCACCAGCAACAACGCCACTCCGGCTGCCCAGACTCAAAAGCCGAATCCGTGAAAATGGGCCAGAATTGGGCAAAATTATCAGCGTTTACAAGCACGGGATACAATTAATTTCATTTTTTTTTTTTATATTTACTCTTTTGTAATTTTTTTTTTACCTCAAGATTTACAGTCAAGATTGCGATGTACTGTGGCTTATCTATTCGAACCACGAGGATGAACTCCTTTTTTATATACTATATATTATTACCCTACTCTTACGAAGAAAAACAGAAGATATGTAAAAGAAAATAAACATAAACGATAAAATTCCAATTTCTCCATAAATTTCTATTTAAACATCTCAAAACCCAACCAAGATCCTCAAAAAAAAAAGAACAATCCCATTAGTAAGCTCGCTTATCGCTTTTACCGTCGCCGAAAAATTAGCATATACCTGCACTTTTTTGCAGCGAGCGCTCGGCCGTCCATTCGTCAAGGCAGCAGGCCGCGTGTAAGTAGTGTGTGGCCCGCATTATACCGGCTCGCGCGACAAACGTCCCACTTTCTTCGGGCCGAGCCAGGCTTTCCTTCTCTCTCCGAGCTCGCGCGCTGACAAAAGTAGGTTCTCCCGCTTCCTATCTGACTATGCGCTTCCCATCGCGACCTAAGCGCGGCAGCTGGCTTGGAGAAATTCGTCGCGATCGGAGCGTCTGCTCCTTTCTACTTTTTTTTTTTATCTTTTCCTTCACGAGGTCGATCAGGTTTGTGTACTTATGGGAGTTTGTGGAAGCGTGAGAGACGGGTTGTATGTGGAATCGGGCGTATGTAGCTTTTTCAGCGCGGGTATTGCGATGCGGCGATCGATTCGCGATTTAAGGTTGGGTAATGCGTAATTGTTGCTCGTGGAGAAACTTTTTTTTTGCGCAATTTATGGTTTTTTTTTTTTTAATGTGTTGGTGGCGGGTTGATTGGGAAATGACATTTTAGAGTTGGTATTTTATTTATTAAAGTCTTTGTTTTATTTTATCTACATTTTTTTATGCACAGTTCTTCGACTTAATAAGAGAGTTCTGAATAGCATAATTATTAAATACAAGAATTTAAAAGTTAAAATTAATTTAGCAGATTTAATAAATTATGGATATGGACGTACATGATTCGTCAAATCAAGAGCACAATTATATTTTAGAACCTGATGCGGTAATTTCGATATCGTATTATGCAAATGAATAATAAATTTCAATCTAAATAATTTTTTTATAATTCGACAACACATATCCATGTATAAAGACATATCGCCTATACCTGAGTGAAAGGGGTATGTCTTTATAGATAAGAAAAGTTGAATTGACATTATCTATTCAAAACTTATTCTTCTGTTAATGTTAACAGCTCAAAAAGATAATTTTTTTTGTGTAATAACGAATAGAATAAGAAATAATGTGCAATAGGAATAGTCTACTACTAGGCATATAACATTTCGAATCAGCAAGAAAATAAGTTTCTTAGTATACGATAGAGCGCTGAAACTTTTTCGATATTTTGATAGCGATGTGGTCATATATGTTTTGACACGTGAGAAATTCGGTTACATGTTGCCTTCCTTAAAAATAGACGAGTTATTACGTCATACAAACTGTAAAATATGCAAAAATTATGGACCATTTACAAGCTCGTTAATCAAACTTTATTTTTATGACCACACAAATAGTTCAAAATTATTGGCGATTGTATTAGTGTTCTTTTCCGTACGGTCGTTCTATAATTATTACTCGCGATCTTTTGACCTTTCTAATCGAGCTTTGCAGACACATAAACATTCAATAATGACCGGGACCTTATAATAAATTATTTACATAGGCGTACGTACAACCACACCAAAACGAGCGATTAATGATTTGTTTGACTAATTTTTCTCTCCTCCCCCAACGCCTACCTACAAACAGACGAAATTAGCTCTCACTCCACGACCTCGAGACATTAATAAATAATCTCCCAAGAATTCCAGCCATTGATTTCTAATCGTAAACTTTTTCACCTCCACCCAAAGCCCGCAAACCGCCGTCAATCGTCACCCATAAACTCCTCGTTAAAGTACAATACCCGCTCGGCCGAAACACGTGCGCCCGCTCGAATTAGAAAGTCCTGCAGCGCAAAAAACCAGACCCGTCAAGCATCAATTAACCCATCTGCGTCCCACCTATATCCTTCATCGACTCATAAAAAAAAAAAAAGAAACCACTCTCCAAAGTAGGCGAGCCACTCGCGATCAATCACAAGCAACGACTCGCCATGCACTCCAGGCCTTCTCTTACCGATCTGCATAATGCAATTATGATAAAGCAGCCCGCGTAACCGGCCACTGCATCACGTGTCTGCGTGCAACGACGAAACCTCGCGGGCGCGCATCAGAGAGCGGGGAAAGGCTCGTGTTCGCACGAACACATACTCAGGAGGCAAAGGCAGCTTGGAGAAAGAAAGGAGAGGAGCGCTGAGCGCGAGGTGGAAAAAGGAGCCGGCGCAGAGTTTAAAGTATACTCGCCGGCGGTCAGTCGGTGCCTGCGAGGCCTCGAGGACGCGCGATTATGGTTTATCGCGCTACGTGAGAAGATTGCCGCGGGAAAATCGCGCACGTGCAAGGAGCTGCGTGTTTTTAAAGCCGGGGACGGCTTCGATTGGGATTGAGAGTGAAAGGAAAAGTTGCGAGAAGTGCTTGTGGCTTTTTATTTTTGCTGGAGAACGCTGGGGTTCCGTTGCTGAAGGTCTGGCTGGATGTGGATTGTTTGGGCTAGTGGGTATTTGTAGGATGCGGGAGTTGATTGAGGATAAATTGCTGGCGTGATTTCTGTGCTACTGAGTTTGTTTGGCCTTGGATCCTTTGACCTGAGAAGGAAAGTGTCGTGTGGTGGCGGATTTTCCTGAAGATCGTTTGGGGGAATGTTTCCTTGTGCGTTTTAAAATAAGAGAGCGCGCTTGTAATTCGTGTGTCGTTTAATTTGAGAGAGAACTTCAGAATCTTTTTAATGAAACTTCTCGTTAAGGTAATTGCTTTAAAGATTTTTTCAATTGCAAAATTAGCTTTGTAGCTCAAAATTATTCTAATTAACATTATTTTGTAATTCAAAAAGATTTTATTAAGAATTCTTAGTGTGAACCTTGAAACCCAAGTTTTCAAAAAATTCCAAAGAATATTAGCTTTTATTTTTCCTCTTTCTGGAACGGTAGTAGCATATAAACGCTTAAAACATACAATCAAAATCCGTGACACGAACAATGCGCAGAGCGGTTCTCTTCACGCTTTATGATTTTACACGTAACAAAAAAGACACAATGAAAATTCGACAACATTAAACGTAAACGATTTTCAAGTCAATTAAGAAACACGCAATTTTTCAACAGCATAAACGTCCGTAATAGAAAGTGTACATCCGCCTAAGCCAAAGAGAGCCAGGAGGACTCTAGCCCGACAAAAGGAAGCGCGCGAGAGGTTGAAAAGTGAGATCGACATGATAATTAGACGATTTCACCCGTGACGATAAAAGCGCGGAGAAACAGCGGATTGCGCGCACGAGAAATGGGAAAGCTCCTTGAGATCCTGATGCCGATGCTCATCAGAGGCAAAGAGGAAACGTGACGCTTTTCCAAGCCTATTTTCTAGACTCTGCGCGCGCCTGAAGTTACTGGGTAAGTCTGGTTAGTGGTCCCCTTTTGTCCGGAGATTCTGGCGAGTAAGCGCGATAATTAGGCACGTACTGTGAGGTACCGTTATGCAGCTTCACGAAATTTTGTTGAAGTAACTGTGCTACACGTGGTGGGCGTGAAGTGCCTGATACGTATATATTTCTTAGTGATTGCGGCTTGCATCGGTGTGGCACAGTTTACGCTGCGGTGGTAATTGTTTCTATGAATGCGTTTCAATGACGGATCGCTTTAAGAATCGAGGTAGAAATAGTTTTTTAGATTATTTAAAAAAAAAATCTTTTGATTTTTTTTTGTAGTTTAAGCTTCTTTTTAAGATCTTAATAATGGTGCAAAAGTATTATCATAAATACAACCTTACGATAAAAGGACAAATAAAATTACTGAATGTTGAATTATAAATAGTAAATTTTAAAAATTTATTTTCTATGTCGTCTTTGTAATACTTAATCAGTAAGGTAGTGCAAAACACTAGTTATATTTTATTTCTTTATTAATTCATAAACAGTTAAATTATTATTTTATAGTCATAGAATCAAATACTAATTATAAATCTAATGTATATATACTAAATTCGTATGTGTGTTAATTAAGTTAATGATTTTTAGTCTGATAAAACTATGTAGCTATTTGAATTTTTATATCATACATAAAGATAAATGGAATTTAAGTCACGAAATTTTAATTCCTATCAATCACGTAATAAGAAAAGTCCTCCAACATCTCCTTACGAAATTTATTATCATTAATTGCATAAAACTCGAATTTTGTTGCGACAAAAATAAAAAGTTTTGCACTAAATGTCTTTATTTACATAAAGATTTATGTCAATAAGTATCTATTTTGAAAGCACTAAATATAACAAAATCTATTAAACATAATTGTATAATAGCCGAGAAAATGTTTTTAAATTGGATAACTAATTAGTAATGATAAATATAATTTTTATATTCATACATTACTGTAATTGTACACAGTTCTTCGACGTGTAAATCTATTTTTTAAAATCAAATATTCTTCAAAATCCAATCGCATAATGAGAATAATAATTAAATAATATATCTCCAAAGTAGTAAAAATAATAAAATAATAACAACATTTCATTAATTCCTGATATTTGATTAATTAATAAGTTTAAAAAAAATATTTTTTCCTTTTAAAATCTGAAAACCTGGAATTTTTTACTTTCGTATTTATAAATTGCATAAATATACTAAATCCTTTTTCTAAGTAAATATTTGTTACTATTTTTGGATGAACTGTCTGCAATAGTGACGCCAATTTAAAATATAACTCTAATTGCACTAAAATCTAGCTAACAAACGCAAATGATTGTTTGCAGATCATAAACAATATTTTTTTTTAAAAGTTTTCAACACATTAGATTGTCGTTAATCAAAAATTATTACGCAAGTCGATGTTTACTTTGGAACCTAATGATATCCTTTATTATACATATTTGTAGACACTTCCTTATGAGTTCTTTCGATAATAGATATTTAACGCCATCTAAATTTAAATTCCTTATATTGAAACTGCAACATTCTAGAATTATTTTAGAATTACGATAAATTTTAACGTTAAAATGATTTAATCTAGATTCAGAATAACTTAACGTTAAATAATCCTTCTCCAAATAGCAAAAATTTCTCTAAATACATCACAATGTCCAAGCGAACCTCAAACCATAAATTTCTTTCCACCCAAACCTAATCCAAACCAACATCCGCCCAACCTTACAAAAAACTCAAAAAAACATCCTCTAAAAAACACCTCCAGCAACAAGCAACCACCCCGGCCATCCTATCCCTCTCCCCCCATTATCCCTCCTCGGCCTCATCAAAGATCGCTATAACACGCGCATCTCCTTCGTAAATGTCCGCAGCACCGATCGGCAGCTCGCATCGCCAGTGCGCCTCGAGACACCGAGCACCTCTCACCTATATACATCTCCGCTCAACGATGATCCTCCTCACCGGCCTGATACTGCTCCAGGCCTGCGTCTATCCCAGCCTGCAGGAGCCGCTCTTCCCGATCCAGCAGCCGACGCAGCCGCCACCCACGCAGATTGTTACCAGTGCATTTAAGGGCTTACCGATGCTCCCCGAGTTGAATGAGACAGCGGGCGAGACGAGATCGGTTTATTATCATGACCAGATTGTAGCAGTGCTGGATGTGCTGGAGGGCAAGAAATTGTTACGCTGCGAGCTCGTGGAAGCATAGTGAGTTTGTTGACTTTCGATTGAGGGAAAGTTTTCTTTTTCTTTTTTAGATAGGCTCGAGCGGCTTCGCGATTTCTTTATTCAAGTGCGGGCCCGCGACGCTTGGGCGGCGCGTTTTGTTTTCACTTTTGCCGCATTTTTGTGTGGGTGGGGGAGGATGGGTTGGAAGTTTGGTTGATGTTTCGGTTGGTTTTTTATTGTTGTGAGATGTTTTTTTAAATCAGTTTTTTTTTAATTATGGATAATTTAAAGGTTGTAAACGCATGTTATTTGTAATGAAAATAAAAGACACTGAGTGAGTAGATGAATTTTAAGAGGATTCAAATTAAAATCGTGAAAATCATCAAAATTGTAAAAACGGTATTATTAAGATTAATAAATCACCGAGAAATTGTCGTTTGCCAACGATTCACTTCATGCAAATTTTTAATTAGTATTCAATACAGAGTACAGATGAATACTGAGAAGTTAGTTGTTATGCAGTCAAATATAATGGGAAGAAAAACTAAACAAAAGCGGGGTAGCCTACAGTGTAATTTATGGTTACTCTTCAACAAAGAAGACCAAGGCTGGAAAATAATTTTTCTTTTAAAATAAATAAAACAAGACCTTTTTAATGCGAGGGCACTTTTTAGTTGAATATTTATTTTGATAATATAATTTTATAAAAGTATTTTTTTAAAAGTTTGTTAATTATTTTCTGTGTCTCTTACAATATTTTAATAAAAAAATTAAAATAGAAAATACGAAAAATATGCATAAACACTTGCAACGATATATTTTTCCATACATGAAAATTGAAATTTATCATCCCACAATCCACGTTTATTTACCCGCATAAAAGTATTAATATTAAAACATTTTTTTCTTATTTCAGTGAACCCAGCGAAGCAGATGAACTTTTGAAAAATTTATCTTCTATTACGACACCGCATAGGACTTCGTTTAAGGACATAATAAAACTTATGGATAAATGCGATAAGTTGGATGAAAGTCCGGCACGAGCTCTGGCCGTATCTAGTGTCAACACTGAAAAAGCTAATGGAGGCAATCCTTTGCTCGCTGGAATCGTTCCAGGTAAGATTTTACACGCAATGAATCGTAATTGAGTTTTAAATGTTTTGAACGCATAATACTAAAGCGTTTTTTCTCTTTAGGAACGAAGTGGTGCGGTACTGGTGATATAGCTAAAAGTTATCACGATTTAGGATCGAGAACGAGAATTGATAGGTAACGTAATAAGTGTGTTAAAAGTGTCTATTACGGAATAAATATAAGTATACATCTTACATAGTTATTGTCATAAAGATAATTTTAATTGATTTCTTATTTGTAATAGCATACAATAAATAGAATAAGAATTTAATTTGCCTTAAAAAAGTTACTTTAATATTTACATATTTACATATTTAATAACTTTTCTTCTTAATCTTCTACTGAAGTACGTCATAAACGAGATTAAAAAATAAAAAAAAGGCAAGACTATTATTAAACTAGACAATTAAGTTCTTCCAAGTAAAATAATCATTAATATTCGTTTTTTACACATCATATTACTTTCTTAAAAAATCTTACGTACAGATTCCATAAGTAATATAATTGACGTCAGAATAATAAATTAGTAGCAAAATTTAAATACAATTCATTAAACCTATGGCATATAAAATATTTTAAACGTCAAAGATTCCTGCTAATAACGTCACTTTAAAATCTTACAGATGCTGTCGAGCCCATGATCTGTGTCCGGTGAAAATTCGTGCTTACAAATCTCGTTACAGTCTCGTCAACAATTCGTTCTTTAGCAAGTAAGTCATACAAACATATTAAAATACGATATAATATAACCGTTAGTAATAAACGCATATAATTGTATTGTAATACATTTTTTACCTACAGATCTCATTGTACCTGCGACGAGATTTTCTATCACTGCCTAAAAAGCGTCAATCACGTATCGGCAAACATCATTGGTAATATATACTTTAACATTGCGCAACCGCCGTGCATAGAAGACTCGCCGACGACTAGTGACGAAAACATAAAGAGATTTATTCCTGTAAAAAGAGGATTTTGATCAGCAAGAACAGATTCTTCTTACAAATTACTTCGATATTGTGATGTGATTAGTGTGCTAGTGAGGTGCTATTTATTATTTGAAATAAACTTACTTATATTTCGAAGAATATTTTTTACATCTCTTAGCTGGATACTTTTTCAACAAATGACTCTTCATTAAATGATTTCGCTACGTCTTTCAAGGATGGTAAAGACAGAACTAGTTGTTTTACTATTTCTTGAACTCTGCCTAAGCAGTGATTATATAAATTACCTGTGTAATAAAAAATATAAAATTATATTTACATTAAGTATAAAAACTATTAATTTAATGTTAAGTATTTAAGTTTTTTTAAACAGAAATAATTGTATACTTAATTACCTATAAGCCATAGTGTTTCATATCTAATATGAATATAATCATGATTAAGTAATTCATTTAGAAATTCACAATTGTCCTCACTTTCATCTTTTAGTAAACAATAGGCTACCTGACCAGATGGTTCTGAGACAGTATTGCTTATAATTCTAAGAGCAGCTGAAGTCTGAAAAATTTTATATTTGTTATTATGATTGGATCCAAATAAATAATCTAAATTAAAGAAAGATGTACTTTTTCAATATTTTCATCCCCATTATTTATAGCCTGAAAGAGGTAATTACAAACAGTTGGTACGCATTTCATAATATATTCAATGCATTCTGCTTTAGATGATAACAATGCAAGTAACCACATAGTATCTTCATCAGAAACAGTAGGATATCTTGAAGATAGAATTTCACCTAATTTAATGACATCTGAAATTCTAAACAATTAAATTTTTAATCTAAATATTTTATTATTCTTATAATTTTTTAATTATTTGCAAAAATAAACTCACTCTATAGAATCACCTCCTGCATGAATATATCGTAAAGATGCATAACTTATAGCGGGTAAGAGTGAATCTGAACATTCTCGAGCGAGATTAACCAGTGATTTAATGCAATCTTGAGCATGTAAAGTGTTAAAAGCCTTATCGCTACCACAAGCTAAATTTCCAATTGTCCAGGCACATACTTCCTAAAAATTCAGTGAAAATTATCAAAATATAAAGTATCTTAAAACAAATATATTTCAAGAAAAGAATTTAATTTAAATTAAAACAATCTATTTATCATAACTTACGGCTAGAGGCTGGCAGAGGCAGGTGTTTTCAAGCTCAGCAATAAGATACGGAGCTGTAAATTTACAAAGTGTGGCGCATGCTTTGTAATTGCCTAAAGCTAAATTACAACAAACATTAGCAGCTGCTAACTTTGCTTGAGTGGATGAACCCGAAAGATCCCTACTTAAGCCATGTACTGCATTGTCCACAGAGAAAAATGCATTAATATTATCTTCACTCTAAAATAAGAAATTCATTGATATTTATTATCTGTACAACTATTTACTTCTAGAAGAAAAATCTAACTTTTCTAACCTGTATAAGTGCATTTTGAAGTTTCCTATACTCCTGAATACTCAGTGACTTCTTTCTAAGATTCTTTGCTGTTGTCATAACAAATTCTTCGTTGTAAGAGCCGCTGTAAGACGATGCTCCTAAAGCAATACGATTTTGGTTTCGTTTCTGTTCCCGCTTTATTTTCCTACCGAAGTCCAGCTCGTCTCGTAATTCATCTCTTATACATTCTATCGCAATTTTCCTAACAGGTTTCACTTGCTCTACAGCTTGTGCCATTTTAGCTTTTATTCAACAAGATCACTGGTATTTTGAAATTGTAGAATCCTTTGGATGACCACGGCGGTGTCCACTCTCCGGCGTAATCATAACCTCTAAACTCGAGAAGCGCTGGAAACACGAAACAGCTGATCGCAAGCCTGCGCGCGTTTTGGAGCGAGGGAACAGCTGATCGTCCACCTGTCAACAATCGAGCGGCCGTTTAAAGTTCAAAGTCAACAAAACATGTTGTAGAAAGCGAAGCGTGAGAAAACAGATGCGCATTCCGTAGGCTGTTGACTAATAGTACATAATAATAGTTATTAAGGTAGATGTCTCTTAATTTATGGTTTGTGATTATGGAATATTAACTAATTTTAGAAACTTTGCCTAAATGTAATATAAAATTTTTGATATAAAAGATTGTAGGAATTAAATATAAAATATAAAATAGTGAACCTTCTAAAAGTTTATCATAATCTTTAATTAGTTTAATGGAATAGACTTGGATACGTCCACCTTAATGTAATGGAAAAGATTACAGTATCGATACTTTTTTCTAATATAACGTGGGGAAAAGCATTGCTTTCGACTTATTTGGAACAGTTATTTTTTTTTCCTTTTTTTTACATATTTTGTAATAATTTCTGCAAAAAAATAAAAATAAAAATAAATCATTTTTTAGATCTTCAAATTGTAATAATATTTTAATTCATAAAAAATGAAGAATTTGATAAAAAGTTGTGGGTACACATTTTTATTTTGATTTAATCTTTACATTTGATTGATAAACAATGTTCTTAACTGTCTTATACATTGTTTGAAATTTAAAATAAGAAAAAAGTCATAAAGCCACTTTATTTTGTAATTAAGTTCCTATATCAAGAAGCTAAATAATATCGGTTTGGTGCGTTTACTAGTTTCATAAAACGCATGTACATCAAGTACATTATTATATTTCCAAAATTTTCGAGAATATTCAACCGAAATCTCGAAAAATATATTTTCCAATAAAAAAGTTATTTTCTAACAGTTATAATGATTTAGGAAATCATATGCAACAATTGAATTTGTATTTTTAAATATAAAAATTGTTGCCAATATAATTACTTTTAACAAATTTTGTTTTTTGTTCGTTTATCGTTAGAATAGGTAAAAAATATAATTCATTAATTGATTAAGTTCTACAAATTGATAGGAAAAAATATGTTGTTCAAATTTATTCTATTTGTGAGATGACATTATATATATGTATAAGTACAAAGTTTCCATATAACTTGAAAACAGATCGTGTTGAAAATTATTTCTATCCAAACATTAAGTTATTATTTCAAGTATATTATTCAGATAGTTCTTCCAAAAATATATGCATACGCAGAATGTACAAAGTAAAAAAAATACGAATGTTTTTTTTAATAAAATATCGATTAGTCAAACTCATTGTGCAAACATTCAGTAATAATTTAACGAGACTGTAATGAGGCCCTGAAGTTGAATTAATTACCAAGTCTCAATAAATAACAAGGTAATCTACTAAATATTAGTCAAGGCCTATTTAGTTTATTATCCGAATTTACTCATACTATAAAAAATAATATTCGTGACACGCGCGTTTAATTGAACCTCAAACACTCGCGTAATCGCGGATTACACGTGCCGACATCGCCGACATTCATACGAGACAAACACTATTTTCATGCGTAAAATTTAACTTCACGCACTTATTAAGAAAATGACTATTTAAAATCTAGTTAACTGAGGCAGTATACTTTATGTCCTTCATTTTTATCTTGTTTCATTTGTCTTAAAATAGCCCACGAACGTGTGCCAGATTAGACATTTTATTTCTTTTTATGTAAATTATTTAGACCTGGTTTTCATTGTGATATATTTTCTAGTTGAGATCAGGGTAATTTAATTTATACTTTAGTTATAAATTTAATATTGGTATACTTGTCCATTCATGTACACACATTTAATATTTTTCAAATTTTTATGTTTCTTAAGAAGTATTTACAACTTAACACGTTCAGGGCTAAAGCGCAAATTTACTAACTAGACTACAGTGCTAAGATGATTCTTAAAATTATAAAATTTCTAAAGTTTGAGTGATTTATATGTCAGAATAATACTTATATTAATAAAATACAAGAGATTCCCAATAAGTCGTGTCATATGATGTATATGATAATCCGATTATAATACAATGACTCATACCGCCCTGAACGTGTTAAATAAAATAACCGAAATGAAAATTTTAAGAAAAATGAATAAGCGTAATCTTTATAAGAGTAAAGATTTAAGACATCTCGTATAAATTAAATTTACAATAAGATTAATGTTACTATAATATTATAATATATTTAAAATTTTAAAAAAGTTCCGTATATTATATTTGTAAAAATATTTTTATGTTACACGAATTTTATTAGATTTTATTCGAGTTTGCACAGAGTGGCTACATGTTTTATTTATATATATGCTGTTCTTTTAGGCAATCAAATCAACTATTTATTAATAAAGTTTTTCTCTATAAAAAAATTTTTTACATTATATAATGACATTAAATTTATCAAAAATTAAAATTTTCTATTAATTTTATAAACGCTTTTCAAATGGTTACTTCGTTGTTTCCACGTGTATTTCACGAAGTTTTAACGTGGTGATCTACATATAAACCAATAATTGAGTTTTTTTGGATGTGCTGCGTATGTCTTTCTGCTCTTTTCAACTACTTTTTATTGAAAAGCGAAATCATTAGTTATCTTTTGTATTATTATTCCAATTTAGCACGTAATTATACTCGGAAGCGAGATCATCAATGAATTATAAAACTTTTTATCTATTTAACAAGAATATTCGGTTACCCCGAGTTATCTTCTCTATTTGATTTTCAAGAAACATAAAATGTTATTTCTTTATTTACATAAGATTTCTTAATATTAAACAAATCTTGCTCCATCCGTATGTTTATCTACTTTACGCACATGTTATAATCAAGTTGTGGCACTATAATTTGTCAATTATGTGTAGATGATAGAATACTAAATGAAAATGCTTTTTAAGTGAATGGAAGATACTGTATTAAAAATTTAGACTTTAAAAAAATTTTATTTTGCAATAGTAATTATAAAGAATTCATTTATATTTAAATATTAATGAAAATAGATTAAAGTTGTTTGTCGAGTGGCATTTAAATAATTACAATTTCTATTTTATTTTATTTTTTTAAATTTAGAATTATACTAAAAGTGAATAAAAAACGATTTGCAAATATAAAGATGATCCAGAAAAGAAAAGAAGCTTTCGAACAAAATTACCAGAAAATGGCTTAAAAAGGGATTAAGTGAATTTTTATATCTTCCAGGAGTACCACATTCAATTTATATGGACAGATATATATGCGTATACTTAACGAAAATTACAATGAATAGATTACAATTAATGTTATGAATAATCTCTAATATAATACTCTTTTTAAAGAAAGCATAACAAAAACAATTTAAGAATATCAATTCAAATGACCTGTGAACTTATTTTGAATATATTTTCAGATTCGTGGGTATATTAAGTAAAATTTTTAAGAAATAAATAGTTTTTATTATAATACAAGACAGTTACCGTCGGCATATTTTTAAAAAAATATGGCTCATAGATTACTTAAAATAATATATCTCTTTGCATTCCATCACGTACTTATATTATCACATAATTTTTTTTTAATCAGAAGATATAAAAGTACGCATGCTTCTTAGAAACAAATAACATTGTAAAATTATGAATGTTTATTGATGTATGGTAAAGCTTTAATAAAAGCGCATTTGAAAAAATCCTATTTGTAGTTGACCTGTTGTCCACTGTTCTGTCAACTTGTCTTCGTAAAAAGTGTATTGCATTAACGTTTTCATAGATTTTAAGGATGCAATCTCGTATATGGAAACAAGCTTTAAGTAAACCATGAAAGACAAATATCAAATTCAAGTCTTTTGCCATCTCATATGATAAAAGCCGTGCAATATAAACACAATTTAAATTTGTATTCGATTGTTAATTGGAGCCTAATCAAATTAACCAATTGTTATAAAAATGCTCGTTCTCTTCGTATTAGCGTTGTATTTAACGCCAAGTCTGCAGCAATCAATCATTGGAACCGTACTTCAATCTCATGGGGCATCGCTGTATAAATCTGTAGAATTGTATACTTTCAAGGGAGTACCTGAATTGGTTAAGCTTGGCAATGACGAGAAACGTGAAGCGTTTCATTATCAACAAACTATTGTAATAAGGGATTCCAGAAAGAAAGATGATAAAGTTCGTCGGTGTGAACTTATTGAAACTTAGTAAGCAAATATTTATTTTAAATATTATTGTTGGATATTCTTATTTTAAAGTGTAAGAATTTTGTTAAGCATTTTTATTACAATATGTTTTTTAAAAACATGATTTTGATATGTTCCTACCTAAGTTTCTATTTAATCTATTTTTAATCTATCTGAGAAAAATAATTTCCATGTTACTTTTAGCGATGGAGATTTAATAAAAGATATCTACAATACTTTGTCGTTATTATTTAATTTTGAAGTACAAGAAGTGACAATGAATAAGATTTTTAAACTTATGGAAGACTGTGATTCCGTTGATGAATGTTCTACAAGGAACAACGATGATGGTGAACATTTTTGTATGGAAGTAGAAGGAGATTCTTTAGAAGAAAAGAAAAAGGATCCTGAACGAAATCCAATCATAAACGGAATTTTTCCAGGTAGGATTATACTTAAGGGGAAGCAGTACAAAAAAAGTTCCCAGTTTTTTTTTCCTAGCATTATTGATAATAATCAATTGTTGATAAACATTTTCAAATTTTTACAACCTGACACACAAAGACAATGTTCTTATCTATTATTTAAATCAATGTTGAAGTCATTTTGTTAAAAATTGAAGTCGA